>WSYQ01001363.1:0-153083 GCA_011426435.1 Lysiphlebus fabarum
AGGCTTGTGGTACCTAAAATATGATATTACATTAGTTGTGGTTGTTGTTGTTGTTGCTGTTGCTGTTGTTGCAGTCCTTGTTGTTATTTTATTAATATCATTCTTAGCAATTGGTAATTCAATATTATCAGGTTTTTGATTTTTTGTTTCAAGAACTTTTATTCTTAGTGATTCAATATCTTCTTTATCTTGAATTTTTTTTTTTGATTGTATTTATTTTATTTCTTCTTTAATAATAATATTATTTATTTTATTATTATTATCAGGTAATTCAAATGTTTCAGTATGTGCTTTCATTTTATGATTTAATTTATATTTTAATGATAGTATATCTTTTTCTTTATTATTTTTTTGGTGATGTTAAACCAACTGCATCCAAATGTTCAACTTTTTTTGATAAATGTTGTTGTATAATATTCATTGTTCCGAGTCGTCACACAGCGGTCATTCGGGTCTTCTCTGGGCCTACAATTTTTTCTACACTTTTTTTATATGTACTTTTTTATATTTATATTTTAGAAAAGAAAACCTTGAAAAATACATTAAGTAAAATCACGTCTTTTCTCATCTGGCAACAAACCATAAAAATAGGCCAACATAAAAAATAAACAATAAATTAAGTTTCCCTTTTTTTTATTTGTTTTTCTCAAGTTACAACAAAATGTTAAAATCAAATATTTTTATCTAGAAATATGTAAAATCTTACATCTGGTGCACAACTGCGGCAACATTTTTAATACACAGAATGACCATAAAAGTAACAATAAAAATTAAAATTTATAACTATTTAAAAGAAAATAAATTCATGAAAACGTCTTGGACTTTCCGGTCGTAAAATTTCTAATTTTATACACACATGGTATTTCTACGCCACCCCAAGGACCACACAAGGCCCAATTTATGTCTAAATTTTCATCCACCTCCTCATAGATACTACCCTCTCTTAAAATTATTTTTATCGATCGTTTTTTAATGCTTAACTAGACAGTTCTTTCAAAAACCATTACTATGTTTATTAAATAATTAAAATTGATATAAAAAAAAAATTGTACTAAATTTCCAAGTATTATTTATTTTATTATTTATTATTCTGAATATTTTATGAATTAATTCAAGGTTAAATCAATATATATATATCTAATGTGCGAGTATTTTTTTGGATTTTATACACAGCAAGAATATATATATATTTGATTTTTATTAATTATATTAATTTTTGTTTTATTTTAACTTTTAGATGAATAATGACAACTAACACACAACGCCATGCAATGCCGTATACTCTATGTAATACAGACGCCAGCTAAGCGTTCTATTTCTGTCTCGCTTGATCTCATTGAGTATATGTGCCAACGCACGAGTGCTGGAGGGGAAGCATTTCTTACAGCCGAACAGTGCATCCGATAAGACTCAACGATAAGAAGTTTAACTTCAAAAATTTACACTTTAGGGCTTTTTTTTTTCCACTGAGGGCGCTTGAAAAAGTTTGTGTCAAACTTCTACATTGAATATAGTTTATGACTAGAGAGCTCAATATTGGTCCGGCAGGTTAGAGTGAAGACATATAGAAGACTATATGTTAACATAAGCATTGAACCGTAACTAACGATTAAAAATGTAAATGAATAAAGCTGTCAAAAATAATCTTTATTTATTATCAAAATTAGCTATGGGTGTTGGAGCTCTTAATGGATATGCCCTTCTAATAAATGAAAATATTGAAGAGAATACAAAGAATCAATAATATGAGGAGAAATAATGCGAATCGTCAAATGTCAAATCCATTTGACATATTGGATGATAGAACAATTTTAAACCATTTTAGATATTCAGAGTATAATTAATTAATAATGAAACATATAACATTTTAGATAGCCTTTATAAATCCTTTTTTAAAAAGCTTCTAAAACAAGTTGTCTTGTGGTTGTTTGAATGATTGGAACACCATCTTCCTGACGAAGGAACAGGCACAAATTTACCCAAACAACTACTAGTGATTTCATTTTTAAGTTATAAATGGAAGATATTGGTTCAAATGATAATATATAGCTCTTTTTAACAATTTCTGTTCTATTTTTATTGTAATTTTTTCGCATAGTACTTTTTTGATACTCCTGTTACAACCTGCGGTCATCACCACCGATTATAAAAAAAACTATAATTATCCCTTTAACTATAAATAATAATTATGGCCGCCTTTGCCAAAATAATAGAGTTCTCCTGACTCTACACGAAGGCCCCGTTTTTAAGAGTAGCTACCTTCAGGCGAAACTAGTTTTGCGAGAAATAGATTTTAAGTTTAGATCCTTCTTCTAGTTCTGGCAGAGAGAGTTCGGATCTCTCTCCTGTTTCTAACGTTTTAACTCTCTACATTGGTAGTAGAATTTTGTATCCTTTTTTTTAAAATCATCACGTGTTCAAGTTTAAGTTTCAATTATCCGTTTGCATCCAATTTACTAATTAAAATATTTATTTCATATTCTCTTTATAATTAACAAGCAAAATATTATAAAATATTTGATATAATAATTTCTCTAATATTAATTTAAATAAATTAATTAGAATCATTTAGAATATCCAAAATCGACCAAGCATGGTTATCGATTAAAATAATTCATCATTTACCAATGTACCTAGTTCAAACAAAAGAACTAGACATCAATAATCAATCAATAAAAATATAGTTCAGTAAAGTTATATAAAATCAGTGTTAAGACGAATATTGTAACAATCAGCAAAACATGGAGATCACAGGTGTCAGTGAACGCTAGCACGCTAGAATCCAACTCTCATTTTTGTAAAGTAATTTTATTATATACGCTCTAAAATAATTACCAAGTAATTAAGTAATAATAAGAGTTAAGTTAACAAGCTTACCTTATTTTTATATAATCATTTTACTAAATTGTTCTATACTTAATCTTTTGTGACCAATCAAACATTCAAATTAGTGAATTATTAACATTAACATTTTCTAAATTCAAAGTATTAAAATTAGTAGTAAACGTATATTTTTATGTTCATTTATTTTATTGATTATTCAATTCACGTGATCCTATCCAATTAAATTCTAAGATCCTTCCCGTCCGTTCTTTCTATGTGCTAGAATCCCTGTCTATGATGCTGTATGGCTAGACTAAAATGCAGGCACACTTTTAAAATACATTTGAGTTAATTAATTGGTGCGAATAAAATAATATTCCCCGGTTAATCTACCCATATTGTAACACTCCTAAGGAATAAAAAACTGAATAAAATTCACTAATTGTATACTATATAAATAATCTAACAAAAAACAAATAACAAGTATTTTCTACAAAAAAAAGCGTCAAGTATTTGAAATTGTAGTCAATTTGTAATGTAACTCGTTTTGTCTCTAATTAATTTTTTGATATAAAAAAAATTATGTTACAATAAAAACCAACGAAGAAATTTTATTTTCGATACATGTAGTTAAATCTAAATTGTTGAAAAAAAAAAAATTAAATTAAATTGAAACAAAAAAATTATACTTGACCCCACGTAGTTTTTTCCTAAATTAAAAATTAAGATGTATAGCGAGGTCAAGTATAATTTTTTTTTTTATTTTATTTTATTTTTTTTAACAATTTAGATTTAACTACATGTATCGAAAATAAAATTACTTCGTTGGTTTGTATTGTAACATATTTTTTTTTATATCAAAAAATTAATTAGTGACAAAACAAGTTACATTACAAATTGACTACAATTTCGAATACTTGACGCTTTTTTGTCTATAAAATACTTGTTTTTTGTTTTTTGTTAGATATCACATCTTTTTGTAAAGTTGTTTTTTGTAAAATACACAATTTATATATCATCAAGTTTAATTTTTATTTATAATTATTTTACCGGTGTATCATTTGATGTTTATTATTTTTAATATACAATATTGCAATATTTATCATATATTCATATGTCAACTCTGCAGTGCAGCCAACAAAAATGAGCAAGTGAGAAGAAAAAAAAAAAAAAAAAATTTATAATCTTATACCGTACTACCAACTTAACAAAATCAGAAATCTGGTTTTTCAGCCAAAAAATCGCAACCGTTAATTTGATTGTTCAATAAAAAAAAAATAAGCCACTAAAAAATCTGATTTTTTTTTTAAAAAAAAGCTTGACATCGATTTATGGGATCATTACAAAACCCCGTATTTTTTAATTGATTCCATCATATTTTAATTGAATCATAAATAATTGTCGACGGAAGGGGTCACCAATGTGTCGTGTATAATCAGGCACGGTAGTTACTCTCACACACACACATATATATTTCCTTTCTCATACTTGACTCGAGGCACTACCGTGCCTCTTGATAATACAAGAAACAAAGTTAAAAACACTAAATTGGTTTTGCTTCTTTCGGAAACATTACTCAACTTTGCATACAATTGTACATATATGTATAAGCAGATGTTTACTCAAACTTGACAAATAAAAAATGACCTCTCTAGTCATAAACTATATTCAATATAGAAGTTTGACACAAACTTTTTCAAGCGCCCTCGGTGGAAAAGAAAGCCCTATAGTGTAAATTTTATTTTGCCCTGTAAATACGGATGCCGCAATAACTATTCGCCGACATAAATTTGTGTCGCACCATAAAATAGTGAAGGCGCTTCCTAACTATTTTTATGCAAACCTACCATATTTTATGTTTTTTTAACCTATTTTACTGAAATATGGTAAGTTTGCATGAAATACGTTAAAAAGCGCTTTTATTTTTCCATGGTTTGACACAAATTTATGTCGGCACATAGTTATTGCGAAACCCGCAGTAATTCCCGCAGTAATACTGCAAGAATACCACCCAAGGATAACTATGATTGAAGTTCTAAAATATACTATATTTTAGAAAATAAATTCGTAACTAACCGTATAAAACAGTTTTGACAATGAGTACCATAGTACTCAGGTAACAAGCATGAAACAAATGGTGGTTCAATCGCCAAAATATCTCCAACGTTTATTTTTTCAGCTGCGATCGCATGTACTCCTGCATTCTCAGTCTCCTTAATTTCCAAAAGCTTAGAAAACCCTGGCATTGATTCACATGGTCCACTTGTTAGATGAGGAGTTGCAGCTAATTAAATTAAATTATGAAATATTAATTGATTGAATATACATGCAAAATTTTAATCAATTTATTTGAAATAAATTAATTAATTCAGTACAGTCGCTTTATAATGTTAGAATACATTTATGACAAAATTTTCGTAGAGGTAATAAAATTTCTGTAAGGAATTTTAAATCCCATTCTTTTAATTGTATCAGTACAAATTCATCCATTAATGGAAAATCTTAATGAACATTAAAAAAAATATCTAAAAAATGTGACAAACACAATGTGCTGACATTTTTTTACGTGTCATTATAATATTAACATATAGCTAGTGCGGCACCGGAATATTACTTCGCGCCAGTGTCGTAACGAGAGATCGGCTAGCAGTACAGCTGCCTAGGGCGACGACTCCGAAGGGGGCGCTGTCAAAGCTTGATGAATACTTTTTTTTTACAATTTTCTATTAAATTTTTTATTTATCAAACTGGTCATGTAATGTCTCGTAGGTTTATACGATCATCATTCAGTTAATCACTAATCAATGAGACATTGGGTGCTTTCTTTCATGAACTCAGTGTTCAGAACACTGATGTGATCTCCATCAGCGCATGCGTATGCGCAGATGCGCAAAATTATTTATGTTATAAAAAATGGCTGTGCATTGGCGCCAGTATTATATTTATATTTTTCTTGAATTGACATTTGTGTACCAACCTAAAAATATTGAAATTTCGAAGTTCGACGTTTGACAATATTGATATACCTACATATAACAAATTGTCAAATAATTATGGAAATTGACAAAATGCTGAATCTTGAATGACATGAAATTTAACACACGAATGTTAAGTGTCGGTAGTCGTCGACTCCAATGCACAGCCATTTTTGAAAAAATAAATAATTTTGCACATCTGCGCATACGCGTGCGCTGATGGAGATCACATCAGTGTTCTGAACACTGAGTTCATGAAAGAAAGCACCTACTTACTTATTGGATATATAAACTTAAATAACACAACGCTAAAATGTCAATCAAATTTTTTTATGGCCTGAATGCGTGGCAGCAATCGCCGTCTCCTTTATTCTGACTATCCCATTTAAAAACAACATGCTCTCGAGTTATTCATCGTTTGTTTTTTTTTTTTTTTTTTTTTTTTTTCTCAACATGTTAGAACTTGTCGAAAAGTGTCGAGTTTTACTGATTGAATGAGCTGGAGGTGGCCACAGTTTTATTTTGATCTAATCATCAAGCTCAATAATAAGTCAGTTAGCAAATAGTAGAGCGCAGTGTTTCAGATTATTTTTTTATATTATAGAAATTATAGGTTTTATAATAATATTCAATAATTATTTCATAATAAAAAAAACTTAAAATGGTGTTAATTATGTCAAAATTATTTTATTTGCATTTATATTTATTTGTAAAAATACGATTTTTTTCCTTAGAAAGAGGCACCATAAAATTGTTTGCCCTTGAAGTCTAAATTTCTTGTTATGGCACTGCTTCGCGCCATAGGACCTGTAATGCCGATACTTCAGACCGCTACGTCAGTGGGCTCAATATACTTGGCTGGCAAAAATTTGGTAATGACCTAATTTCTTGCCTGCTGGATAGATTAGAGTTTGGTCAAGTTTAGTGAACTATAGTTTATTTGGTAATTGTTGTTAAAAATTAGGCGTATAGTCAGCTGGCAGTATAATAAAAAAATTAAACGATGACTCTATTTGATAGGAAATTGTCTGATTTAGTTTAGTCAATTAAAATTGGAGTTTAGTAAATTGTATAAATAATTTTAATTAATTATTTTCAATGAATAATTAAACAAATTAATTATCAAATTGCGCAGTGAGTTTTGCGCAACTAAATCTATTACGTGGATATAAGCTATGTCTTTGATCACGGTACTTTGGTGTCGTGTATATAACCATGTTATCTGTCATCACAATTCACAACATTATATGACATATATATTTATGAACAATTGTAAACATTGTAAACTATTTTCGAAAACAATATAGTTCTGGTGTACGACAATCAACACTACGTTATGGTATGAATCTTCATCGAAAACCAACTCAAGTATTTATAATATTAGAAAATTTACCAATAACAGTCGTTAATGGTTTACCAAGTTTTATAAATCTTTGTAATGCATTTAATGCATACCAACTCCAATTCTAGATCAAGAATACATGATCAAATCTTGATCACGTTTAGCGTTTCGTTTTTGGTCAAGTTTTGATCAAGAATGGATCAAGTATTCTTGATCAAGATTCGATAAAGATTAGACCAAAGAATTGAAGAAAAAAAACTTTCATTTGATTTATCTATTTTTTTTTTTTTTGTATAATTTAATTATTTACACATAAAAGAGAGAGAAAGAAAATGAGAGAGGGAAAGGGTGTATGGAGAAAGATTTTTTTTTTTTTTTTTGGAAGTGCACCTAACGGGATTTGAACCGGCGAATTATAGATTAGTAATCGGACAGGAGACGCTTTAGACGACTCAGCCACGGAGGGATTTGATGCATGTTGAAGTTTTATAAAACTTATATTTTCATCCTACTGATACAACATGAATAGGGCACGTTTAGTTCTATTTTCATAGACATGAAATATTTACTCCTTTATTTAATGAAAAAAAAATAATAAAAATCCTCAAAAATATTGTGTCACAGAAAATATTTAGAACCAAACATGGTAATCGATATTTTTAATATCAATACCAAATAATAATTTATAATATAGTTAAGAAATTTATATCATAAATGAAAAAAATAATAATCGAGGTTCAACCGAAAACAATATAAGATAGATATTAGAAAGATATAAGATATTTGACCAAGATAGACGTAGTCAAGATGTGTTAAAGTTTTCTTGATCCAATCTTGATCAAGATAGACGTGGTCAAGATGTGTTAAAGTTTTCTTGATCTAGTCTTGATCAAGATGGCCTTAATACAAACAAGTTAAAGTTTTCTTGATCCAATCTTGATCAAGATAGACGTAGTCAAGATATGTTAAAGTTTTCTTGATTCAGTCTTGATCAAGACGGCCTTAATACAAACAAGTTAAAGTTTTCTTTATCCAATCTTGATCAAGACGGCCTTAATACAAAGGAGTTAAAGTTTTCTTGATCCATTTTTTATCGAGATAGTCTTAGTCAAGATATGTTAAAGCTTTCTTGATCCAATCTTGATCAAGACGGCCTTAATCAAGCATCTTGATCAAATCTTGATCAAGACGGCCTTAATCAAGCATCTTGATCAAATCTTGATCAATACTTGATCAGGTTTCCTTGTTTGGCAGTCAAATCAAGCTTGCCTTAACAGATTTCCACTCAATATAGTCTGCCTCAATTTTTTGAGAAATTAAGCCATGAATGTAGCTGGCATCATAAAATCACTCAACTTTTGTCGAAAAATAAAATTCTGGGAAATTTCGATGTGAATTCCATGAACCAATCGTATGTATGTTTTGCTATAGGAATAAATTCATTAGTTTTCGTCTTTATAGAAAAAATTACGTTATAAAGAAATAAAATTAACATAGGAAACAGTCATAAAATCTTCGTGAAATTATCTTATATCTATTATATCTTACGTTTCACATAAATGTTTCTTTTCAGCGTACTCCTGTATGGTCTGGTATTTTTCGACTTTCTTATTAATTCGAAGCAACATTCTTCGAGATTTTGAAACTCAGTTCTGAAAAAATAAATAATTTTATACTATAAGAGAATAATTTGAAACTATAATTTGCAAAAAAAGATTATATACCCACGAACGACTTTCAAAAAAATTTTATAAAAATTTTTTAAAAGTTGATTTATAGAATCATTTTGTGAAATTTTGGCAAAAAAAATGGAAAAGCTATTTAAGAAATTTACAAAAATTTCATATATTTTTTTATTAATACTCTATATGGGGTATTCCACGGACAGTCTTAACCCTGGCCCCCTCCAATTTGGGTTTTTACTTTTTTTTTTGGTTGAAAACGGACCAAAAATAACCCCTGAATTTAAGAAAATTCAAACAACGCCCGATACAAGCTCCAATTTGGATATGATTTAAAATTCTGATTTTTTGACAGTCAGTTCTGTAGATCAAAATAAGAAACGTGTACAAATTTTAGAGTGAGATCTCAATGTGAAACTTATTAACTTTTTATCTGCTTTTTTTTTTTTTTTTTCATATTTTCAAAAAGATTGTTTTTTTTTATCTATAATAACGTATATCTTTTTGATAAATATATAAAACTAGCTGTTACACCCGGCTTTGCTCGGGATTTATATTATTTTTTTAGAGTTGCTATTCAATTTGATCATTTTTTCAAAAAAATTTAATCTGACTTGTCTAAATAATCTTTATATTTCTGACTTTACAATTTTTATCGTTAATTTTTCAAATAATGGAATTTTTATTGTCATATCAACTTGGCTATTTTTTTAAATTGCTAGAGCTTGAAAATTTTTTATTTTGTAACTATATTTCAAACTAAGCTGATATCCATTAATTTGATTTAAATCAATCTAATATTTAATATATTCATTTCCTGATTCGAACTTTTGATGTTACAATCGATCGAGTGGAGAAATTTAAGTGAAATCTTATGCTGGTTACTTGTCGTATTAACCAATTTATCGAACGCAAACTGAACTATTTTTTAAAACAGTTACCTAATTATAAGACCCAAATTTTTTGTTCAAGAAAAATTTTTTGTTTTTTTTTGTCATTAAAGTTAATATGAGAACAGAAACAATAGTGACAGTGATAATAAAAAGAATACGCGTTTCAATAATAGTATTGCTTTTTAATAGCTTACTAATACTCAATCAAACGATTCGTAAGATAATAGTTGCATTATTAAAATTTACATTAAAAGAAGAGTTTAAATTTTGTGACTTATTTTTAATTACTTTAATAATTTTTAGTGTGGCTTTTTCCAAACGCTATTTTCAGTTTCATCATTACTGAACTTTTTGAATCAATCTATTTTATTTTTCGACAATCAATTTTTATTTCAACTGATTAAAGCTATAATATTAGAAAAAGAGAGCTTTAATAATATGAATTCAACGAAAAATCATAAACAAAAAATAACAATTTTTGTAAAGCTATAGCGCATTCTTTTCATAATAAATGAAATTTACTTATGTGTGCTTATGTGATTAATTATAATAATCATACACCGTTAAAATAATGATATTATTAGTAAAATTACGAAGAAAATTTTTTTGTTGAAATGATTTTTTATTACTCTCATGTTTTTCTGATATTTTGATTTTACCGATTTTTTTTTAATAATAATAATTATGCTAATATTTATTAATATTATAATATCAATAAAACAAATCTGGACAAAAAATAGTATGAGGCGTTCTCTCTCTTTATCTAACTTTGATTGTGTGAGTGTGTAGCAGCCCTGCTACCAAAGCGCCGCCTGTCGACTCTGGCGTGTAACAGGCTATTAATATGTCAATTTATAATTAATTAATTAAATAATTAATTATAAATTTAACAGTAACAGGCTATTAATATGTCAATTTATAATTAATTAATTAAATAATTTATGCAAATTCAATTTATCGTAGGAACCATCGTCGTGAAAATCCCTTTCATTTAAAAAAAAAATTAAAGCAATCGGTTCAGTAGTTCCTGAGAACATAGGTGACAAAGCTTCGATTTTCACATTTTTATATATAGATTTATATTCGATTCTTATGGTTTTGTTAACGTAGAAAACGATGGTTCCTGTAAAAATTCAATATCTCTAATAATTTTCAAAATATAAATGGTTATTGGTCAAAAAATTCGTTTTTTTCTCATTTATTTCAAAAATTTGCTTTAACCTGAATTAAAAATCGAGGAATATACGTTTCTTAATTAAAATGTCAGTAAATATACTTACGGTGATCTCGAAGTTTACCTCTTACTACAACTAGAGTACTTTAAGTTGATCATAATGACTTTTTAAAAATCATTTCTGAACTTATACAAGTGTTGTAATGTTAACAAAAATGATAATAATAGTAATAAAGATGATAATTCATGATATGAATTATTACTAATTTCTGATATTATGTATATTGATTTCTTGAATTTCTTGATGTTTTATCGATTTTTAGAAAAATTTTGGGGAAAATTGAGAAAAATCTTTTGAACAATATTCACTTATATTTTAGAAATTATTAGAGATAATAAATTTCTAGGGAAACCATCGTTTTCTACGTAAAAAAAATAACAAGAATAAAATATGAATTTCATTTATTCATGAAAAATATATCCGTCATTATACGTCAAAAAAAAAAAAACCAATCTTTTTGGAAATATTTAAAAAATAAAAAAAAAGCAGATAAAAAGTTAACAAGGTTCTCATTGAGATCCTTATCTGGAATTTGTACATGTTTTTTATTCCGAACCACAGAATTGACTGTCAGGCAATCGGAATTTTAAATCATGTCTAAATTTGAATTGTTTTAATTTTTTTAACGGTTGAAAAATGGTTCAAAAAATCTGTAAAAATTCGAGGGTTGTATTTGGTCAATTTTTAACAGAAAAAAAAAAAAAATTTGGACCAAAATCGAAGGGGGTCAGGGTTGAGACTGTTTGAAGTGACGTAAAATGCCCCATATAGAATCGATAATATTTAATACATATATTGAATATATTAAATATATTGAAAAATGCAATATACAAAGTATATAGATACTTATACTTATGAGATGATATCTGTGTAGAATTGGTCAATTCTCATTGTTTTCTGTTATCAAAATAAATAATAACCCAATTTTTTCATACACACTATGCAACTATATTTATAATGACAAAAAAAAAAAAGAAAAAAAAACAGTTTTTTCTACAATAGAAAGCGTTAAGTATTCGAAACCTGGTGTAACTCATTTTGCTCCCAATAAATTTTCATTGAAATAAGTTTTAAATCCTTTAATTTTATGACTACAAGCTTTCAAAATCATAATTATTGAAATTTTTTTTTTTTTTCAACCTAAAAACTTCCGAAGTCTTTTAAATCAAGTTTCTAAAAGACTGAAAAATGTGAATGCTTTCGAAGTCTTTTAATTCAAGCCCTTAGAAGAGTTTGGGGACCTCGGAAAAACTTGTGATTTTATTTGAGAAGCTAATGGAAGTTCATGTAAGATCTCACAAGACAGTTTAAGTTCAATGAAGCGCGTTTCAAGACTTGAAGCTCGTTTAAGACTGAGATTTTTCTGTTCGGGTATATACAGAAGAAAATTTATTTTCGCTTTATGTAAATCTGACCTGTTAGAAAAAAAAAAATTAAACTTGGCTCCACGCATTTCCTCCAAAATTCGAAATTAAATTTTAAGCCGTCACTATTAAATTTTATATATAGCGTGGTCAAGTATAATTTTTTTTTTTTTTTTCTAATAATTCAGATTTACATAAATCAAATATAAATTTTCTACTTTTGTTTTTCTGATATCATACCTTATTGTATATGCATATGAAAAATGAATTGAGAGGTAAATAAGTTACATTACAATTCGAATATTTGACCCTTCTTCAATATCATTTAATGTCGTAATATCACATCTATTTGTCAAGTTCTTCTATTATTTACAAAGAGAAATTACAGAATATCGAATTAGTTGATACAATCAAATGATTTTTTCTAGTTCCGAATAGTTTAGTGTACCATTGAAAAATTAATTATTATTTTTTGATAACTTTGTTTTTTAAGCAATTAATATTTATTATTTTAAAACTTTTTATCTGTATATCCCCGAACAAAAAAATCTCAGTTTTAAACGAGATTCAAGTCTTAAAACGTGCTTTACTGAACCTAAACTGTCTTGTGAGATCTTGAACGAACTTTCATTAGCTTCCCAAATAAAATTTTTCCAATGTCCCCAACTCTTCTAAAGGCTTGAATTTAAAGACTTTGAAAGCGTGCAAATCTCAGTCTTTCAGACGCTCAATTTGAAAGACTTCAAAAGTTTTTAGGTTTAAAAAAAAAAAAATTTTAATAAATACGATTTCGGAAGCTTGTGGTCTTAAAATTAAAGACTTTAAAACTTATTTTAATGGAAATTAGGGGACTTACTAATTTATTTGTTATTCATATATTACTAAAAAAAGGAAAAATCAATTTAATGAAAATGTATAAATTCCTTACTTTAACCTCAATTTTTTAAATATTTATAAATATTGAAAAAATTGAGAATTACTTTCCCTTATTGTATTCATGGATACGCAATCTAACAGTAAATCAAATTTACATGAGAAAGCATAAAATTTTGACCTCATATCGCCATATGATTTTGGCCTGGGAAATTTAGTTTTTGTATTTATTTAATGTTGTCCCTTCGGGCGTTTTCCATTTTTTGTTAATTCTACATATGTTTCAATTTATATTATTTTTATGCTTTTTAACAATAAAAAAAATAACCATTAAAACTATAAAAAATTATTTTCTTAAGTTATCCATTTCGGGTTTCTCTTAGGTATAATTATTAAGTTTTGATCTATTAACATGGACTCACACTGACTAGATTGAAGTGTTCTTTTCATTTCGTTTACAAACCCCCGCTATTGAGAAATCGGTATTGAAATTTTATTTATTCATTTATTTATTTATTATTATTATTATTATTATTATCATTATTCATAATTTATATATTCAATAGTTAGGTAGGACTTTATCAGGCCTTTCTCGCCTACTAAACGACCCGTGGCATACCTTCAGGCAGTTCGTTATTCTTGAGTGTGTTTGTGATTAGGACAGGATTTTAATATGAGTCTTTTCAGTCTTTACGCTTCCATTAAACACTTCAATTAAAATATGACCGAGATTAAGAATAGATAAAACTGTTTTGTCATCATTCAATAAATTAATATCAAACATTTTATTACAAAAAAAAAACTTTTTTTTCGATGTATCCTTTCTTTTTGAAATTAAAATAATTTTGAAAGTTTTTTGCGTTTTTGTCGGAATGTCTTTGGAGTCCAGAGCAGTCTGACAATCATTATAAACCAAAATTCATTCAGAATCAACCAAGATTAAAGTAAATGGTGTGAAAAAACTTTATTATTGTTACGCAAGGTGCTACCGTTATAAAACATATGGTATCCAACATTGCATGGACAACTCAGAAACCCCCCAATACTTACGTTGTAATTATTCAAAATAAAACTGAGATCAAAAAAAAATATATAACTGTTTCCTCATTATCCATTATTAAATTAATATTAAACATTGTTCCGAGTCGTCACACAGCGGTCATTCGGGTCTTCTCTAGGCCTACAATTTTTTCTACATTTTTTTTATATGTACCTTTTTATATTTATATTTTAGAAAAGAAAACCTTGAAAAATACATTAAGTAAAATCACGTCTTTTCTCATCTGGCAAAAACCATAAAAATAGGCCAACATAAAAAATAAACAATAAATTAAGTTTCCCTTTTTTTTATTTGTTTCTCTCAAGTTACAACAAAATGTTAAAAATCAAATATTTTTATCTAGAAATATGTAAAATCTTACATCTGGTGCACAACTGCAGCAACATTTTTTAATACACAGAATGACCATAAACGCAACAATAAAAATTAAAATTTATAACTATTTAAAATAAAATAAATTCATGAAAACGTCTTGGACTTTCCGGTCGTAAAATTTATAATTTATACACACATGTTAACTAGATGCAACCCCATGGACCACACAAGGCCCAATTTATGTTTAAATTTTCATCCACCTCCTCATAGATACTACCCTCTCTCAAAATTACTTTGACCAATTAAAAAATCTATTTATTTACAAAACCCACCCATTTTTTAGACTTACAATTTTACAACAAACTAAAAAATCAGTTGCTCTACAACACTCGTTTATGTAACATCTTCAATTACTGATACGCGTAACACGGGTACTTTATATATCTATATATAATAAAATATAGTAAGTGTTTGTCTTGTACAACACTTTTCGAGTCAACTCAAGATTGATAAATAAAATAAGTTTTATATTTCATAAGTTATTAAAATAAAGTGAATACATTGTTAAATTTTAAGCCACAGTGTTTTGGATTTATTTAAGTGTTATTCCTATTATTTTATCCTACAACATATCATCCCACATCCTTTGATAGCCCTGTATCAAACATAAGGCCTTACAACCCTTGTGAAATTATCGTGGTATATTTGGATACGTGGTGTGATACAAACATTTAAAAAAAAAAAAATTTTCTTTCAATGCATATTTTTATTTTGAAACTTAGTATTCAATATCTCACTGACATCGTAAAGATGGTGCGTGTGCCACATAATGTTAATAATAAAATAAAATTTCAGTAACATAATAGTTCAAATCTTTGTAGATAATAGTGAATGGCATAAAAAAACTTTGTTATAGTAACGCAGTTCTGAAGGCCTGTGTTGACAAGCATAGTTTTTCAGCAAAGTTATATGCCATAGTCTGATTATTACTAAAAACAACTAAATTATTAATAAAAAAAAAAAGAATTTTTAAGATGTATACTTTTTTGAAAAGTTAAAATTTTGGAAAATTGCGTTCTTGATGAAATTATCTTCTAACTCCAGAGCAATCTGACAACATTTTTAAAAAAAGTTTAGCGAAGTAATGGTAGATGGTCTGAAAAAACCTATATTTACAAAGTATTCAATATTGCATTAGCGGTTCAAAGATGGCAAAAACATCGTGCGCGCGCCATATGTTATTGTTTATAGACTTCCTGTAGCATTCAATATTTCAGCATAGTCAATGCTTAATGGTTGAAGGGCCGCTTGTAATACCTATTTCATACTGAATAACAATTAATGATATTTTTGATTATAAATTTCTATATTCTAGCATCCATTCTTGCAACGATTCATAAATTCTTTGTTATTTTAAAATTACAGCATTTATCGCCACAACAGTATTTTAGATATTATTCAAAAACTTTGTTTATGATTGATAAAAAAATAATTCCTTTGCATTAAAATTTACTTGGAAAGTTCCTAAAAATAAATAGTATAATGCATAGACTAGTATAGTAATTAATAATAGTATATAATTTTTTTTATATATAAGTTTTATTAAGAAGTTTGATATCAATTTATAGGATATATATTAGGGTGTTTCAAAAAAAATTATAATTGTTTTTTTTCAATGGGTAGCAATCATTTGGTAGATATTTGCGTTAAAACCACATGATAAAAAATTCAGAAAGATTAAAAATATTTAAAGGTTGCTCATCGCATATTTTTATTTCCCATTTAAATAACATTGTTATAACTTTTTTAATAATGCTCCGAGCTTAATGATATTACGCTTAATCGAAAGCTTATAAAAAAATCTATCATAAAAATGACCATACCGTTGATTTTTTTCCTACAAATACACGACGATATTTTGCTAAAAATATGATTTCAACCTTGTGTATTGTGAATAGTCATTCTAAAAAGTCACGAGTATATACGTATTGTTTTATGTAATTAATATCTATTTGTAATACAGTAAATAAATCTGATGTAACATTATCTGATGTTGTTGAAAATATTGATATTGGTGGTGTATCATTATTCCGTGCTGCTGCTAAAAATCATGCAAGAGTCATTGTTATCTGAATGACTATGAAAAAGTCATGAGTGAATTAGAATCATCTGATGATAATGATACATCCCCAGCAACTAGGTACATTGAACTTTTATCAATTCTTGAATAATTTACTAAAATTAACATAATAACAATATATTTTTTATTTTATTGACAATGATTTGCTCTTGGCGCATTTACTCATACTGCTCAATATGACGATGCAATATCAGATTATTTTAGAAAACAATATAGTTCTGGTGCATGGCAATCAACGCTACGTTATAGTATGAATCTTCATCCAAAACCAACCCAAGTATTTATAATATTAGAAAATTTACCAATAACAGTCGTTAACGGTTTATCAAGTTTTATAAATCTTTGTAATGCATCAAATGCATACCAACTTGTTACAGAATTAAAATCTGCATTAAATTTACCAGCCACAACATCATTTAAACATGGTTGTCTAGCTGGTGTTGCTGTGGGTATACCACTTGATAAAATATAAGCAAAATTGTCAAGCTGATAATATATAATCACTGTTAGCAATAGCTTGTGCTCGAGCTGATAGAATGTTAATTTCTGGTAATTTCATTGGTTCATCTGATACATGTGATGCAATAACACCAAGTATTATTTTACAAGAAGTATCTGATGGTATTATTGCACCAGATTATACAAATAAAGCATTAGATATATTAAAAAAAAAATAGAAATTATTGTGTATTTAAAATTGATATTAAGTATGTACCAAAATCAAATAAAAAAAAAATAATTTAGTTTCACATTTGAACAACAAATAAATAATGCAATTAATAATTAAGATACATTCAAAACTAATGTTGGTAAAAATAATAAATTAAATAATGATGCTATTAGAGATTTTCTTGTTGCAACAACTACTGTTAAATATACACAAAGTAATTCAGTATGTTCTGCTGAAGATGGACAAAATATTGGTATTGGTGCTGGACAACAATCATAAATTCATTAGCTAGTAATAAAGCTGATAATTGGTGGTTAAGACAACATGAAAATGTATCAAATATGAAATTTGAAAAAGGTATTAAAAAGCTGAAATATCAAATGCTGATTCTGTTAATTGATCAATTGATAAAGATATAAACGAAAAACAATAGGTATCGATGTATTATGTTGTTCCTGATAAATTAATTGAACAAGATAAAACAAGATCCCATCAGGATCTTCAAATAATCAAGTTGTTATTGAGGCTTGTAATGAACAATATATAACACTTGCTCATACCAACATTCGTTTTTCCCATCTTCAATTGTTCATAACATATTTTTTTTTCTAATGGATCTTTGTTGTCTGTAATATTTCAAAATAATTTGTTTATATTTTTTTTTTATCATATTTAATTCTTTTTTTTTTTTTTTTCAATGAAAATTAATCAACAACGTCAATATAATTTTGACCTAAATTAAAAAATACAAAAAAATTGCATTTATATGCCTTCACTCAAATAAATGAATTATTTAATAATTAATTTGCAAAATAACACTGATAAATTTATAATTTTATGTAAACAAATTACAGTTGTTGTTATTTTATCTTTCTTTATTTTTCTTTTCATTATATTTATCCATTAAAATATATCTATCTATGAAAAAATTATATTATTATTAATTACTGTGAAACAAACTAATCTAAATCTGAAACAAAACCCAATTTAGCCAATACATCTTTTAATAATTCAACAGATAGAAGATTACTTCTTTCTGGATCAAATTTTTTAAATACATGACGTGTTTGTTCAATATTTTGTTAACATCACCATATTTTATTATTTTTTTTTGTTGGTATATTTTTTCAAATTTTTTTCATTGTTTACAATTGTTCATTAATATATATGTCATATGATGTTGTGAATTGTAATGACAGATAACATGGTTATATACACGACACCAAAATACCGTGATTTTTTATTGTACTGCCAGCTGACTATACGCCTAATTTTTAACAATTACCAAATAAACTATAGTTCACTAAACTCTAATTTTCATTTACTAAACTTGACCAAACTCTAATCTATCCAGCAGGCAAGAAATTAGGTCATTACCAAATTTTTGCCAGCCAAGTATATTGAGCAAAATCATACGGCAATTCAACGTCAAATTAAAGTCGGAATTTCATGCTTTTATATGTAAATTTGACTTTCTGTTAAATGGCGTATTCATCGACACAATGAGAGAAAGTAATTTCAAATTTTGTTAGTTGATTGCTATATTTATATTCTTTATGAATATACAACAACCTTATTTAGTTTTTTGAAAAAATTGAGATAAAAGTAAGGAATTTATAAGATTTTATTAAATCTTTTTTTTTTTTTTTTGTAATATGAATAATAAATCTATTTGTATTACAACTTTATCTTTTTTCTGTTTTCTTTTAGTACTACTGCAATCATAAAAATGATATAAAGATAAAAGTTATTGGAATAATATATATTTATTATTAAAAAAAAAAAAATTTCGAAAAATAATATCCAGAATTAGAAGAAAATTATTTTATTGCATTAACTAATCCGATATTATGTATTTTCTTATTGTGAATAATCGAAGAACTTTACAAAAAGATGTGATATCACAACGCAAAAAGAAACACAGTTTTTTTTACAAGAAGAAGCGTCAAGTATTCGAAATGTGATGTAACTTCTTTGCTTTCAATTAATTTTTTATATACTTATATACAATAAAATATGATACTAGAAAAACTAAAAGAGAAAATTTATTTTCGATTCTTGTAAGTCTTAACTGTTAGAAAAATGAAAAAAAATAAATAAATAAATGAATTATACTTGACCCCGCGTAGTTCTTCCAAAATTCAAAGTTAAATTTCAAGTCAACACTATTTAATCTTATGTATAGCGTGGTCAAGTATAATTAATTTTTTTTTTCCATTTTTCCAACATTTAAGACATACATAAATCAAAAATAAATTTTCTTTTTGAGTTTTTCTAGTATCATATCTTATTGTATATAATTACATAAAAAATTAATTGAAAGCAATGAAGTTGCATCACATTTCGAATACTTGACGCTTCTTTTTGTAAAAAAAACTGTGTTTCTTTTTTTGTTGTGATTTTATATTATTTTATAAGATACGTTCCCAGTTTAGGATTACTTGGTAAGATCAAGTAGGATCATGGAAGATTTAAGTCAACTGTCCGAGAAGGTAACACGGCAGAAATGTTACACAAAACGTAGTTATTAATTGTAAATAAATGTTAAATATTTTGTATATATTTTTTTTTTTATAAAGTCTATCAATTTGATCTTACAGTATCAATTTAATAAAATTACATATAATATAAATTATAAATTTATGTACAGATATTATGTGAACTTTTTAATTTTTAACAAATAATTCCATTTGAAAAAATATATATATATATATATGTCATAAAATTGCATCGTTTATTCTCATAAACTCAAAAAATAAATACAACTAACGCGATACATGTAAATACACATGTAAACATAGATCGACTACTATCGATAGTTCTGAGCGATATCGATATATCAATATAAAGGTATCAGTTGATATCTATTTTATTTTGTTTTATTTAAAAATTCCGAATAATACAACAATAGTACGTACCAGCGTACGGCAAGATTTATGCCCTACTGATCAAGTTTTAATCAAGATATTTGATAAGAGATAACCTGTTTTATATAAAATCAAGAAAACTTCAATCTTCCTTGACTAAGACCATCTTGATCAAGATTTGATGAAAAAAATTTTAACTTGTCTGTAATAAGGCTGGATGGATCCAAACTTGATTAGGAATTGATTAATAAATATTTGTTTCATCACTAGTATTTTTTTAAAGTAAAACTTCTTTTCGTTCGCTAGGGAGTAAAAAAAATACATGTAACGCTCGAGCGTCATCATGGTAGATCGTTATCATGTCAGACCGTCGTCATCTTTGAGAGTGATGTAAAAAAAAAGAAGAGGGGACGCACCAGCACTCCCTCTTTCGCGTATTTCTATGTTGCATCCATATGATAGCCTGTTTGCTTGTGTACTGTCGTTGTTACATTATTTATGAAGTTATAATTATCTTTGAATGATTTATATAAATAAAAAGGCACTATTTTTCAATTTTAAATTGTTATTCTAGTTATATTATTAATATCATTCTTAATGACGTTATTAATATAAATATTGATTTTTTTATGATTTCTGAATCATATTTATACTTTAATTTATATTATTACTAGTATCATTATTATTAATAATTCTATTTATATTATTAATATTATTATTGATGTTATTATAAATATTAAAATTCATATAATATTTATATTCTTCTATTTATTTTATATTTCTATTGATATAATTACAAATATTATCATTAATATTTCTATTCGTATTATTTCTAGTATTAATATTAGTATTGATGATATTAATAATATTAATATTAATGTTATTATTATTATTATTATTAAAATTTATTTAATATTTATATTATCCAATCAATCATTTTCATATTCCTGTTAATATATTTACTAATATTAGTATTATATATCTATTTATATTATTAATGTTATTATGAATATTAAAAATCATATATGTAATATTTATATTTTCCAACTATTTTCATAATTCTATTGATATATTCACTACTATTAATAGTATTATTATTTATATAATTAATATTTCTATTTCTATTTTTAATATTAACAATATCATCATTTATATTATTATTGATATTATTATTGATGTTATTGTTAATGTTAATATTAATATCGATGTTATTATCAACATTAAAAACTATGTAGTATCCATATTTTTCAATCATTTTTATATTTCTATCGATACATTTATTAATATTATTATTAATATATCTTTTTATATTATTTATATTATTAATATTAATATTGAAAATCATCAAATATTGATATCTTTCAATTATATTCATATTTCTATTGATGTAATTACTAATATTATTAATAATATCTCAATACCTATTATTAATATTATTGTTATTAATGTTGATATTATTATAAATTCTAAAACTTAAATAATATTCATATTTTTGATGTTATTATTAATATTAAAATCCATATTATTTTTCCATTTTTCAATCATCTTTATACTTGTTACAACCTGCGGTCGTCACCAACTATTATTAGAGTTCGGATCTCTCTCCTGTCTCTAACGTTTTAACTTTGTAGATTGGTAATAGAATTATATCTTTTTCTAGAATCATCACGTGTTCAAGAGTAATTTTTATTTATCCGTTTGCATTTGAATTAATAATTAAAATACCTAGTTCAAACAAAGAAACTAGATCTTAATAGTCAATCAATAGAAATATAGTTCAGTAAAGTATTTAAAATTAGTGTTGAGACGAATATTGTAACAATCAGCAAAACGTGGAGATCACAGGTGTCACTGAACGCTACCACGCTACAATCCAACATACATCTTTGTAAAGTAATTTTATTGTATACGCTTTAAAATAATTACCAACGTTGTTAGTAACAATAAGAGTCAAGTTAACAAGTTTACCTTATTTTTATATAATCATTTTACTAAATTGTTCTATACTCAATCTTTTGTGACCAATTAAACATGCAAATCAGTGAATTATTAACATTAACATTTTCTACACTCAAGGTATTAAAACTAGTAGTAAACGTATATTTCTATGTTCATTTATTTTATTAATTATTTAATTCACGTGATCCTATCCAAGTAAAATCTAACATCCTTCCCGTCCGTTATTTCCATGTGCTAGAATCCCTGTCCATGATGCTGTATGGCTAGACTAAAATACAGACACACTTTTAAAATACATTTGAGTAAATTAATTGGTGCGAATAAATTAATATTTCCCAGTTAATTTACCCATATTGTAACAAACTTCTGTTGATATATAAACTAATATTATTATTAATATTTCTATTTATTTTATTTATATTATTAATACTATTATTAATATTATTATTTTTATTATCATTTTGTGACAAGTAAAATATATTCAATAATATCAATATATTTCTATTATTAATATTATTCCATTTGTATAATTAATATTATTACGAATGATATAATTAATATTAATATCGATGTTATTATTAATATTAAAAATCTAATCTTATTTTTATCTAATCTGATCTTACTTCTGTGTAAGGTCGAATAACGAAAGAAGTTTTACCTCTCCCGCGCGTATTAGTAACACACCCATACTTTTTTTTTTTTAATTATAATGAAGTTTCAATTATTTTTTCTGAGATAAAAACTTTTTTTTTTGCATTACAAAATTTATTTTGAATTACTTTCATCACTTAGGCAGTGGTAATAATCCGCGAAGTCCCAAAGCAGAGGATGGCTAGTGCATTTTTGGGAATTCAAACATTATTACTACTATTCCTTAGTGACGAAAAATAGTGTTTGATACATGTCCCCAATCAGAGAGTCCGCTCACAACTCTCATCGTTCAGACACAGTCTGACTGGGCCGTCGTATCGAAATATACTACTTTATTATACTTTTTCTTTTATTTTTGTACAATGATTCATAAAAAATTTTCCAATAAAAATAATGATTCTAACTTTGACCTGCTCATGTCTCATACTTGGCAAAAAATATGAATTTTAAAAAATTTCAATTCGCATCGTTTCCCTCCGTAACTGAGCGTTTAAATATGTTTCCTTTTACTTATAATTTATACTTCGCTGGTTTGAACCCTGTCAAGTACGCGTTTAGGAAAATTAAAAATTTCAACTATTAGTCTTTTTATCTCTTACTTTTTTAGTTTTTAGTAGTTTAAGTTTTTTTTGTTTTAATTGTTTTAATCAAGTATCAGAATGAATCAAGAACGCAACGCAAAGCGTGATTAGGATTTTATCAGGCGTCTCAAGATCTAGAATGTATTTGATATCAATATCGCCTAATTAAGTCTTGATCAGGACATAATTTTCTCAATTTTCACTTGGGCAGTTTTCATACGTACCGTAGCTGTATTTACCAACCATGCGTATGTAATACAACTTACCCGTATTATCTATTCCCTACAATCTTTATCTTTTATTTATTTTATTCACTACATACGTAATTCACCTTAGTTTATTTTTCTGGGCATAGAAAAAAAAGCTAAGTTTTTTCGGTAAAACTGTCCTCAAAATAAAAAAGCCAATAGCAAAAGGCTTTAATCCGTCCTGATCCTTACCCCTCGCCGTGGGTCGCTCATACACTGAAAAAAATATTTTCTATTTTTAAGAAAAAAAATTCTTAGAGATGGAATTTTACTTCTTGAAAATTTTTGTATTTGAATTAAGAAAAAAATGATTTGGATTCAGAACATTTTTTCTTAATTCAAATAAAAAAATTTTCTCAAAACGTGAAAAAAAGTTCTTGGTTCGAGACCAAGTGTTCTCATTTTTAGAAGTAAGTTTCTTGGATCATGAAAAAAAACGTCTTAGTTTATGAACTAATGTTTCATGGTTTAAGACCAAATGTTCTCGATTTTAGAAGTAACCTTCTTGGATTATGAACAAATGTTTCATGATTTAAGACCAAGTGTTCATGTTTTTAGAAGTATCTTTCTTGGATTATGAACAAATGTTTCATGATTTAAGACCAAGTGTTCATGTTTTTAGAAGTATCCTTCTTGGTTTATGAATCAATGTTTCATGATTCAAGACCAAATGTTCACGTAACAAGAAGTAATATTCATAAAGTATGACAAAAGTGTCATGGTTCAAGAAGAAATTGTTTTTATTAATAAATAAAAAAAAAAATAATTTTTTTTTAACTATGCATTTATTTTTTTTTTCCTACGACATTTACTGTATATATTTTATTCTTAAATCTAAATACTTTGAATTATTATTATTTTATTTTTTTTCTGTTCCTGACCGGACGCGAACCTACAACCTATACGACACTAAACCTATGCTTTAACTAACTGAACCACGGGCGCGAATACATTTGTTATATTTTTTTATTCTCTTGAAGTATCTCGGTGTTTTTTTTTTTTAGGTATAACGATTCTATAAAAAATTATTATTAACTAAAATTTAATTATTATTAAATTAAAAATAAAACAAAAATAATAGTAATAATACGTTACAGGTTTTTAACAAAATTTAAATTCAAAAACAAAAATTTTTTTTTTTCTACTTTTGTTGAAATATTTATTGTTATTTCTTGTTATTTCTTGAGAAGAAATTATTGTTAATTTTGTATAATGTTATTTGGGTGTTATATGGATGAATAAAAAAATAATTCAACAATGTGATTATAATTTAATAATAAATATTTCAACAAAAGTAGAAAAAAAAAAATTTTTGTTTTTGAATTTAAATTTTGTTAAAAACCTGTAACGTATTATTACTATTATTTTTGTTTTATTTTTAATTTAATAATAATTAAATTTTAGTTAATAATAATTTTTTATAGAATCGTTATACCTAAAAAAAAAAAACACCGAGATACTTCAAGAGAATAAAAAAATATAACAAATGTATTCGCGCCCGTGGTTCAGTTAGTTAAAGCATAGGTTTAGTGTCGTATAGGTTGTAGGTTCGCGTCCGGTCAGGAACAGAAAAAAAATAAAATAATAATAATTCAAAGTATTTAGATTTAAGAATAAAATATATACAGTAAATGTCGTAGGAAAAAAAAAATAAATGCATAGTTAAAAAAAAATTATTTTTTTTTTTATTTATTAATAAAAACAATTTCTTCTTGAACCATGATACTTTTGTCATACTTTATGAATATTACTTCCTGTTACGTGAACATTTGGTCTTGAATCATGAAACATTGATTCATAAACCAAGAAGGATACTTCTAAAAACATGAACACTTGGTCTTAAATCATGAAACATTTGTTCATAATCCAAGAAAGATACTTCTAAAAACATGAACACTTGGTCTTAAATCATGAAACATTTGTTCATAATCCAAGAAGGTTACTTCTAAAATCGAGAACATTTGGTCTTAAACCATGAAACATTAGTTCATAAACTAAGACGTTTTTTTTCATGATCCAAGAAACTTACTTCTAAAAATGAGAACACTTGGTCTCGAACCAAGAACTTTTTTTCACGTTTTGAGAAAATTTTTTTATTTGAATTAAGAAAAAATGTTCTTAATCCAAATCATTTTTTTCTTAATTCAAATACAAAAA
The DNA here is from genome assembly GCA_011426435.1 of Lysiphlebus fabarum. Taxonomy (NCBI): domain Eukaryota; kingdom Metazoa; phylum Arthropoda; class Insecta; order Hymenoptera; family Braconidae; genus Lysiphlebus; species Lysiphlebus fabarum. Next base: position 25,836 of record WSYQ01001363.1, read on the forward strand.
TTTTCAAGAAGTAAAATTCTACATGGTAGAATTTTTTTTTTTCAGTGTATATGTAATACTACTATATTGCTCATTGTGCATAATTTTGTAGAAAATGTCGGTCCTCGCAGTCAGATTCAAATGCGCGGATTACACTTATATACGGAAAATTTGTGTTCGTTATGTTTACCTTGTTTTTGGACATCCGCAAACATAAGCGCACTTAAATCTGACTCCGAGGACAAAGATTGTGTACACCCAAGAAGACTCGAAATACAAGAGGACTAACTCCCTATCTCGTCTGTATATAAAATCCGTATCGCTATATAGTCGCCGCTTAATCGAGGGACGCCACAGTATTCCAGGAACGTGCGCAATCTGTACCAATCTATTTTACAATGCGCAATACAAACATACTTATTATTCAAATAATTACTCTCTAAAAAATAATTTATCAGGGCACATCCTTTTTCTTTAGCTAATTGTTCATAATCAAAGCATTGAAATTTACAAAAATTTCCTTTATAAATTAAAAAATGCTTTTACAAAGCCAACTACTTGTTCAATTATTATTTAAAAAATAAATGAATAATTTTATTAATTGCATTTTTTTTCTTAGCGATTCGTAAATCACGAATGCATGTAATAAATTAACTCCTTTAAATGAACAAACGCCTAAGAAAAAAAAATTTATCAGAAAAAAAACGATTATTCGTTCAATTATTATTTAAAGAGTTTTTCGAACAATAAATTTTTCAAATAAACTATTATTATTACTAAAGAAAAAGACGATTATACTGGTACAATTATACTTTTCAAAAAAATGTTATTAACTGCATCTATATTCCTAGTCATTTGTTTAATATAATTGCATTCAAATTAACATAAATTTTTTTTTCAAAAAAAACAAATGACTAGAAATACAGATGCAATTAATTGACCATTTATACAAAGTACTATTACCAGTGATTTCCTTTTTCTGAATTTCATCTTATTTCATAATTATTTGTTTATTTAAAATATTAATTTGTGTAACATTAGATGCATTCATCGAGAACAACAGCTAAAAAAGCAGTTGCATTTGTTTAAATAATTTTTTATAGACTAATTGCATAAATAAATGGCCATTTTTAGAATATAACTTCTCTAACCATTTGTTTATTAAAAAAATAATTTATGAAATTTTTAATGCGTTTATAATTAGCAGATGGTCAAAAAGACAGATGCAATTGACAAACTAATTTTTCAAATAAACAAATAGATATTAAAGGAGATGAAATTTGAAAAAAAAAGGAATATTATTGGTACACGTACTTTTAAAAAAATTGTTTAGTTATGATTGCATTTGTCTTTCTAGCCATTTGTTTAAAAAAAAACAATTCATGTAATTTTAATAAGCAAATGACTAGGACCATAGATGCAATTGTACTCAAATAATATTTTCTTTTTAATTCAACACTTGTTTGTTGGAAAAATTAATTTATGTAATTTCAAATGCATTTATTAAGATCAAATGCCTAGAAAAAAGAATCCAATTGAGTGAATGATTTTTTTTTATTTATATTATTTTCCGTAAATATTTGTTCATCAAAAAAATTATTCATGTAGTTTTTCTATTCTGTAACTATTTGTTTATTTAAATAATCAGTTCAGATAATTTCCTATTCACTTATAATCAATAATTAACTAGGAAAACAAATGCAATCGTTTGAATAATTTTTTGAATAATAATTAAACAAAAAGTCATCTTTAATCTAATACATCTTTTTTCTTAGACATTTGGTTATTTAAAAAAAAATTTCATGTAATTTATTACATGCATTTATAATTACCAAATCGCTAAAAAAAAAAATGCAATTGACTGATCAATTTTTAAAATAATAATTGAGCAAGTAGTCTTTTTTTTTTTGCAAGTGCATCCTTTCCTTTAGTCATTTGTTCATTAAAAATTTATAAATTATCCATTTAAAATAATTTTTAGAAGATCAAATGACGAGAGAGAAAGATGTAATTGAATGATTGAAAAAAAAAAAATTTGTGTAAATTTTAATGCATTTATTATAAACAAAAAGCTAAAGCAAAAGTATGTGCCCTGATAAATAATTTTTCAAAAAGTAATCATTAGAATATTGAGTATGTTTGTATTGCGCAAAGTATAGGCGATGAGCAATATAGTAGTATTACGTATATGGGGTCGCTTTGGGCCTGAGTTCCTGTGCGTCAGCCGAAACGGATGTGAACATACACAATCTCATGCAGTATATTATTCATAATATGCAATAGTTTTAAAAAAAAATTTATTATTACGGTAGATATGTATATATCTATATATACAATAATATATTGTATGAATAATGATAAATAAAGAGTGAATCCTGGGAAAAAAATGTATTTATACATGCTAATGAGTAATTTAATAAATTAATCAATCCATGAAAATAAAAATAAAATTACAGGATTCACGCTCGCCAAAACTGCAGTATACGGCAATTTTTTTTTCTAATAGAGTACTTTGTGTTTGTTACAAGCTCATTCAAAACCTGGCATATTTTTGTGTCAACCGTATTCACAATAGCTAATGACTTTATATATAACAAAAATCTTTTACGAATTCAAATTTCAACTGATTCTACGAATTTGATCTATCCTTTTTCACTTTGTAACCAACTACTTAAAAAGCGTATACGGAGAAAATTATAGGTAAAATCTACAAAAAAAAAAGTAAAATTTACCTTTTTGAAACGAAATGAGGAACGCCCAGCGACAAAAGGTAAAATTTACCTTTTTTTTAGGTTAAACTCTAGCTACCATTTCAAAATGTAATAATTACAGTATTTTGACGCAAAGTTTGTGTTTTTTTTGGAAGGTAAAATTTACATTTTTTTAGCGTTAAAGATATATCACTCCTGCAAGATGTGAAATTTACCTTTTCCAGGGTGGTAAATATTCTTAATTGTTTAAAAAAAAACAAGAAATTTTTATTGCTTAGTTTTTTTATTATTATTAATTGTTTATTCTTAATTATATCACCAAATAATCTATGCGTGAACATAACACTTTTGGGTTTTTCTTTTTTTTGCTTGCCTGGACGCTGACTCGAACCCACGACCGCGAATTCCTAACCGATTCTAAACCTATGCTTTAACCCACTTAACCACAGACGCGTTATATTCAAGAGAAGTGTTTTTATCTATTTCTACAAACGAAGTCATTTTTGTATTTTTTTAAATTTGACATTAATTAGATTTTTATGAATATACTCATGTAAATATATTGAATTAAAAAACTTTATTGCGTTTATTTATGAAAAAAAATAATAAGTAAATAATTATAAGAAATTCCGTAGCTATTTGCGTCCATTAACAATCATATTCTGGCATTTGTTTATTAAAAAAAAAAAGAGCAAATATCTAAGGAAAAGTATGGATAGGAAAAAGATGTAGCTAAGGAAAAGGATGGACTCAAAAAAAATATATATCCCAGAAATAATTGTTTAATAAATTGTCTTTTTTTGAGTCCATCCTTTTCCTGAGCTACATTTTATTCCGTAGCTATTTGCGGCCATTTAACAATTATATTCTGGCATTTATTTATTAAAAAAAATAATGAGCAAATTACTAAAGGAAAATGGATGTATTCTAAAAAAAACAATTTTTACAGGAATAATCGTTCATTCAATTGTTTTCTTTCGAGTACATCCCATTTCTGACCTATCGTCTTTACTAGACGCCAGACAAAATAATGTAACTTTTACCCAATAAAAATTAAAACCATAATTACAATTTTATTCGGTAAAATTTACTACTTTTTTAGGCAACTTTTACTTTTTTTATGGTAAATTTTACTTTTTTTATGGTAAATTTTCTTTTTATTTTGTAAAAAATATATCACAAATTAATCTGGCAAAATTTACCCTCATAAAATGCACAAGTTACTGTTTAAAAATGTAAAACAAAAAACACAATTCTATCATGCGAAATGTGCATTTTTATAAGTAAATTTTGCCTGATTAATTTGTGATACATTTTATACAAAATAAAAAGAAAATTTACCATAAAAAAAGTAAAAGTTGCTTAAAAAAGTAGTAAATTTTACCGAATAAAATTGTAATTTTGGTTTTACATTTTTATTGGGTAAAAGTTACATTATTTTTCCTGGCGTCCCGCAATTGTACAAAAAAAAGGTAAATTTTACCAATAATTTTTCTCTGTGTATGTTTCATACAAATGAACGATGAAAGTTTTTTCCAGACTAACTATTACTCGGATGATTGATAAATCAAATTCATTTACAAATTTACAAAAATTTAAAACATGAAAATTATAATGAATTTGATATTTTCATATCACATCTACTCTTTTTTGAACGTTTATTTTAGACACATTTCAAGTTTTGGATTTCATACTTGAATCAATCTTGAAATTAATATAAAAAAAAAATTGAAATTTTAATTTTCTTCTAGATAAAAACCAGTATTTGTCTATATCTCAATAACAAATCAAAATAAACACGATTTTTATGTTTAATAAAAATACCGTAGACTCGAAGGTAGAGTTTCTTCAGCAGCTAAATTTAAATCGTTTCGTGCAAATCCATATTCTCCAAGGGTCATCAAGACTTTGGCTCGTCCAAATATAGCCAAGATATATGAATAACCATTGTCAATCGATTGGTCTTTTCCTGGTTGTAAGAAAAAAAAAACACAATTTTAAAACTATATTTCATTCATCGAACAATTCTATAATAATTATATTGAAAGTATTTTACCAGTTACAGTTGCACGTAATACAGCTTGACTAAAATACAACAACGCCATTTCATAATCTCCAGTTGAATTGTATTTTTCGGCACGCAGTCTTTTTGATCTAGAGATAGAAGCATCTTTATCACGATAAATGTGTTTGACTCTGCTCAATATTTCCAATACAGGTTTTTTAACAATCGGATCGGTAAACAAAATTTCAATCCGGTCTTTATCTGATTTTATTTTTTCACCGAAATTCGTCAATATCCACGAGTTTCCAACTGATTTGCAAACTAATTCAGTAAAATCGCGAAAGAAACCTTTCGATTGAGATCGAAGCGTTTCCAATGAACAACGAGTCTTATAGTGTTGAGTTGACTCTTCCATCGCTTAATGTTTTTTGTTAAAAACTTGACACAAAACAATTATTAAGCAGAAAGTTTTTATTTTATTTTTCTTAGTATTATAAATTAAATATGTATATCTCACTTGAGAATTCAACAAGAAAAAGACAACCAAATTGTAATCTCGGTTTATTATTCAGTTGCACTAACTCGAAAAGGCTTATATCTATTCAGTCACATTCTATTCTAGTCTGACTCTCAAAACGAAGCATTGGACACTATGTGGATATTTATTAATAGAAATACTTAAAACGACATCCAAGTTGAAAATCTTTGAGCTTTCAATCGGCTTTTTCTTATATATTTAAAAAAAGTTTATACTTTCTGTTACTCAATACTCAGTGATAGTTTCATTATCTAAAGATTCTCTTCCATTTCTGATACGAAGTAAGTAGAGTATAAGAGGATCTGGCGCACCGTGCATTTGGAATAGGCCTGAGTCTGTTCAGAACTGGTTTTTAGGCTTCCCCTCCAGCCCCTCCGTGCCGTTAAGATGTATACCCCGCGGAGATCCCTACAAACTGAGGAGTAATTCCCCTTCGCGTATCTCCCCGCGGCTGGTCCCCTCAAGCTAAACACCCCTTTTATTATAAACACCCGTTTAAACAACCCCTAAAAATATTGTTATTATTATTTAAAAAAGTTATTATTATTATTAAAAAATTATTATTATTATTATTATTAAAAATTATTATTGTTGTTATTGAAAATTATTATGATTATTATGATTATTATTATTATTATTATTATTAAAAATTATTATTGTTGTTATTATTTAAAAATTATTATTATTATTATTATTATTATTATTAAAAAATTATTATTATTATTATTTAAAAATTATTCTGAAAAAATTATTATTATTTAAAAAATTATTATTTTATTTTATTATTTTATATATATATACACCATATGAGCGAGTGAGAGATAGTCAGCTGTTTCGTCGACCAAGAGGCATGCAAGTATAGACATGCAAGGCCCAGTGTATATGCACGCCTTTTTCTTTGATGTGAGCGATAGAAGCAACCAAGTCCCAACTCATACGCGCGCTTACTTCTACAATATATAGATATACTCCTATACAGTGGTAGCACGTGGGGCCCGGTATATATCTCTATATATATCAAATGTAGTACACAGATGTTTTTTAAATACATTTATTAGAATTAGGTCATAGGAGCACTTGAAATAATTGAGACATTATTTTATTATTTATTAAATTCATTTCATAATATATACATTCTTTTTGATAAATACTTTAACAAATAATTGGTTGAATGACAACTGGTACATCAACTCGGCACATAATACACTTATCAATTGCTGGAGCACAATTCTTACATGTCACCATATGTAAACATGGAAGAAAAATAATAGACAAAGGTTCATTATAACATATTTTACATAAAAATGATTCATTTATTTTTTTTTCATTAATTTTTTTTTCTTTCTTTTCTTTTTTTTTTTATGTTTTTTAATTTTTTTTATTTCTTTTTCGGAATGTGAAGTATCATATTTTAAAGAATATTGTTGAACAAAATCATCTCCTTTAGTGAGTCGAAGAAAATAACATTCAGGAAAAAATCTAGCATGTTCTTCCCATGGATCTTCATAATCTTTCCAGTCTCGTATTCCATTTCCACAATGATGACAAATAACATAATCACCTATAGAGGTATAAAAAAAGCCAGCTTCTGCCATAGATTCTTTTGACTGAGAAATATATTTTGGCCAATAATAAAATGATTTTAATCGTGACTCGTATGAGATATAATTTTTCTCAGCTGGAGGTGAACTTGCAATTGCCGTACAATGTGAAATAATTATAGGGCTAGAATGTTCTTCCATTTCATTATCAATATAAAATTCTGCATAAAAAGCCCGATCTTCTTCTCTTGAAGTATCTGGAGTACGATATGAAGCACGAAATTCTTCTGGTAGATAGTGTAGGTCACCTTCTACAGGGATGAGTACTGCATTCACTCCACTAGGAACATTTCCGCAAGGTATATTTCTAATAAAGCGACAAGATGCTTTACAACGTTGATGATCTAGCCATGGATTGTCACCACGCATCCAATCACTTATTTCAACACAACATTCGAAGCATCTTAGGTTAGTACCATATCCTGTATAGTAAAAACCAGCAGCAGCAAATCTCACCGGGTCACAAATATCAACTAATGGTGAAGACTCTAAACTTCTTCTTCTATTATCTTTTTCACGATAAATATATTTATCATACGTTTTCTGTCATCTGACATGAACGACATTTTTAAAACTAATAACCAAAGTCGGAAACACATTTAAATATTCGAAAAGTAGTGGGACAACCCCTCCACCTTATGCAATTGGAAAAAATGTTTTCATAAATTTTATTTAGAGTAATAAAAAATTAAGGTAGTTAAGGTAGTTATGAAAAATTAACAAAAAATTTTTTTATTTTTTTATTTTTATTTATTTATTTAAAATTCAATTACAATATTGTATTTTCGAACCACTACCCGTAAGAAAATAAAAGTTTTTTCTATGTTTATATTTTTTACGGCTACTAACAATTTTTTTAAACATTTTTGTTATGCATCGGTCGTTCCATTCAGGATCATTCGTAAAGAGTCGTTGAAATCCAATGAGCCTCCCACCATTCGCGAAATAATGAAGAGCAACAACGCACCAATGACCGCAGTAATTACTCGAAGTACTTTGAAGTTGTAAGTTGTTGTACTTGTGTATGACACAATTTCGTTTGAGAGCGTGAATGAAACGGGAATTTCTCGGAGCTCGTCCGAAGCTGTCGAAGAAGATCCCATGACCCAAGTTATTTACGTAAAAACACACCCAATGAGATCCTGGTCGATGATGTTTGTCAATATTTGCAATAATTCCACAAGGTTTTGGCCATACGTGTTGTAGTTGATCACTAGCATATACTCCGGCACGTGTCAAATCCGTTAATGGTAAATCCGTTATTACTTCTAGTAATTGTAAGGTATTCATACCAATGTTTCTCTTACAGTATTAAAAAAACTCTTACAGTGTTTTCTCAAGTATTGTTGTAAAAACATACGTTCATCTTCTGCTCTGACGTAAATACTTTTTCCAAGTTCTCCAATATTTTCAATTAATGAATCTAAATTTTTGTAAGGTACTTCTGATCTATCCCACTCGATTTTATGATGATTTTTTGTTAAACAACTATTTTGTCGACGTGCCCCTTTTTCAAGCTTACTATACTTGCAAGGTGGTCCAATTATATAATGATTAATAAAATTATTATGCAATGCCAAGACAGAAATTTCTTTCGGGTAAAATTCATTTCTTGAACCAACAAGACATTGAATATCAATAATTAAAACTTCTGACATGTTTACGACTGTACTAAAATATCAAAAGTACCTGTTTATATATAAGTATATCCCTCCTTAATTACTATAATCTAATAACACCTGCCGTGTACTATCAATTTCAATAAGATTGTCAAATTCTGCGTATACAATACAATTTATTGTCTGCGCAAGCGCCTGACTAAAATGTAACTCAATTTTTAAACTTCCATTTTTTATTAAATTCCAGTACATGCTATCACTAGCTGAAAGATCTGGTGTTAAATCATATACAAATAAAGTATAACCTTTATTAAAACTAGTACGAGAAATTTTCATCCCATGATCAGCAAAATGTATCCCAGTACCGGAAAATAATGTATGATATGCTTCGGCATCATGAATATTTCCAGTAAAGCTTAGTGACAATGCTTTACCTTCTACTTGATTTCCATCAATATATAAAGCCAAAAAATTTAAATTAAAATGTTGAAAATTAAATGGATTCAATTTTCTATGTCCATTGAATGATTTATTGTCCACAAAACCAACTACAATTCTTTTAGGTAAATTACCCAATATAATATTGTCAAGAGTATTCGATAATATACCTTGAGCTAAAATAAAACTTTTTACTTCTACTCTAGTTAACGGATATTTTGCGGTTGTTTTTGTAAATGCTTTTGTATGGTCCACAAGTACACTCGGATTAAGTTTCGCACGTCGTATTATAAGTGTAGCTTCTAAAATATGTACTTTATAGTCACCAGCATCTGAATTATCCATTAAACAAAATTCATTTTTAGATCGTGTAAGAATCATTTTCATCTCAACACCATTTAATAAAAATTTATTTTGATTAAATACATCAACATGTAAATGACCAAGCATTTCGAATTGATATCCTTCATTTGTAAAAGATGTTCTATCCTGTAACCCTTTATTTTATGTAGCCGCAGCAGCTCCAACAGGTGAATCCATACAACCTGGTGTATCTAAAAACCATAACCCGAATTGAAGATGACTATTTGTTGCATCTGTTCCATAATTTAATAAAGTTTCAATATATGCACGATATGGATAAGAACTATTTGATCCAGAAACAGATTTCTGATTAAATAATACATCACATTGACTTATCATTGAATGCAAAAAATTATTTGTCACTCCTACAGCATCACCAGCTGGAGCTGTCCCATCAGCTTTTGTAAGTTTACATCTTACTTTTAACATAGTATGAGCCAAGTCTATATATTCTTCTCCATTTGGTGGAATATGAAATTCTATTGGTGAATCATCTGTAAGTGCTGTCACTGGGTTATAATAAACCCAATGAGATTCTTCAACTGTAGTCTGAGTAGGAGGTAATGTAAATAAATCTAATTCCGATTTACTACACTCTGAAGAATGGTTATGAAGGAAAGCCATTATGAAAAAATGTCACTAGATTTTTTTCTACCACCACCTTTTTGAGTTTTTTTTTTATTTTTTTTTCCACCACCTTTTTGAGATTTTTTAAATTTTTTTTCCCACCACCTTTTTGAGATTTTTTTTTATTTTCGTTTATACGTCTTTTTTTAGTTTTTTTTTTTTTCACTATACCACGACCTTTTTGATTATTTTTTTTCTTGGAACGTTTTCTTCCAAAAGTTTTACGCTTTAATCGTTTACTTTTATACACACCACCCCCACTCAAATATGAATCTATTTTTTCCATTGCTTTTCTTTTCAATCTATTACCAGAATTTGTCATATTTTCTTCAAGAAAATCTGTAAAATTAGATCGACGACTTATGACATCACCAAGTACATTCATTCCAACTGATAATAATTCTTTTCCTACAGGTTTTAATGCACGACCAATTAACGGTAATACACCTCTACATAAACCTCCCAAAAAAGCACCAACACCTTGACCACGTTGATTTAAATGTACTTGATGTACTAATGCCCCCCCACCAACTTGATTTTCGTAATATTGTATATACATTTTAATCAACTTTGATAAAATGAAGTGTTACGAATAATGGTTCGTATGCAAATGAGATAGGATAGCCATTCCTATCTTTTATATCTATTGTAATTGTCTGCAATGTGTGACGTAATAATGAAAAATAATATGGTTCAAATTTTTCAATAAATGATGCGCCATATTGATAATTATTAGAATCAAAATGAACAATTCGTAGTATCTGTTTATTGCTATCACCAATAATATGAGGTGAAACAATATCACAATAAATATACATAGCTGATGGAAGCCCACGTAATATACTTGCAGGTAAATTACCTCTTAAAACACGTTGTCTTTCAGTAAAAATAAGACCAGCTGGATCATAAGTATATCCAAGAAAATTTGCTATTTTTTCTGTTTATTTTATTATATGCTTTTTACATTCTCTACTATTGCACTTTTTTGTTATTGTTACAAATCGTGTACGAGAATTATACACAATGTCAAAATGTTGAGTAAAATACGTATTTTCATTAAATGCGTAGATTACCCCATCTGTGTTGGGATAAACACCAGGTTCTATGGTGATATTATATTTAGTATCATTCCCTAGATCAATAGTAATAATTCCATCAATTTTATTTACATGAAAAAAACTATTGGGAAAATTTATCTCACTTAAACCAACAACCCAATTACCTTCAAGAAATAAAGATCGATGCAATTGTGATGTAAATTTTGATGCTGTATTTTGTGGATAAAAATTATTACTTTTATTACTAACAAGAGTAATATAAAAACTGTTATTCTGCATGATTTTTTAAATTATTTGCTGGTACCCACTGATCAAAATCACTTGAATAATTTTTCCACCTAACAAGCTATTCTTTTTTTTTACCTTTTCCTCGTGTATCAAGAATTTTTTCAACATCAAAAAATTCTTCTTCTATATTTTGATTAACTTTAGTTATTTCTTCTTCATAAAAATAACCGGAAATTTCTTCACCTTTCAAATCTTCAATTTCGTAAATAGGTAAAAAATGTCTAATGTATACTTTGGATATTTTAAATAATTCTTGAGACCAAGATCCAACAGAACCTTTTCGAAAAGGTAACTTTTCAATACTGATTCTAACACAGTCACCGACATGGTATTTATTTATTTTTTTTTTATCATTTGAAAATCGTTGTTCTATATTTTTACTTGCTTTTTTTGCATTAAAAATAGTGACAGCAGCTGGTGTCATTTTTGTTGATGAATGTATTGAATTATTATAAGCATCTACAATTTTTGATAAAACGTCAATATAACGTCGTGTATTTTTAAATGTAAAATATCGATAAATTCTTTCTTTAAGTGTGCGATTAACTCTTTCAACTATAGCAGACCAAAGTATACACTGGTCGCCATTCAGCATAATACAATATTATTCAAACAAACGTAGTATCACATAGTTCCGATAATTTTTTTGAAAAACTTCCAGTTCGTACACTTTTACCAGCACCTGAAGGCCATGAAATAATTGTTTCAAATGGATGTGTCATTTGCCAAGTCATAATGATAACTGAAAATAATGACAAGTTTTGGATAGGGCTATATATAATTTACAAATAAATAATAGAAAGTTTGAAATCATTTTTTTAAAAAAAACATTTATTTACATGAAAAATATCTCTAGATTTATTTACATACATATTTTACATATTTTACATTAGCATACGTCGTTTATGTACATCAGATAAATCACTATCCCCACCATGCGCTCTTTTACTTTCACAAGTATTATACCCATAAGAAACGTATCATTCGTACGTATGTTACTAGTGATCCATCATTTCAGACCTGTAACACGTACAATTTTAGATTCAGTTATTGAATGTACATCATGTTCTTTAGTTCTACGCATCGAATCACGAGTAACAATAATTTTATCATTTTCCCCATCAGTCACAGTCTTAATACTTTCATGGCTAACTAATTTATGAGCATTGACATCAAGTCTTACACCTTTTAATTTACAAACTTTAACTACTGTACTATCAGGTTTTTTGGCAACATAACTCTAAAATTTAGGGCCCCTAGAAATAAAAGTTTTATGATAACCACCACTAAGTTCATCTGTAAGATCCCTTAAATAACTTCCTAGCGGTAATTTATTATCTTCATTTCCTGAAACGAAAACTATTGAATCAGTATCAACATAGATTTGCCAACGACCATGCGCAGTAGTGAATGATGAAATCCTTAAACAGGATTTGTCGAGCTATCAATTCTATCAACACCTTTAACAAATTTCCAATCAACAAGACACTTTTATATTACCGTTTTCAATAATTTCATTGAAATCATGGACATTTTGTATGATACTGTATATATCCCAAATATAATCTATGGCTAATTTACCGCAAAGCAAACTCAAATTATTTCTACTGACTTGACGTAAACCAGGATTTTTTTTTTAAGTTTTGCAGGATCTAAATGGATACTCTCTATCTTACTATAATTATTTATATATTCCGCTTTTGATGCGTCATTAACACACTCCACTGGCCAACGACTAGCTTCTTGTTTTATTTTTAAAAATGTATTTATATAACCTGTAAATGAGCCACCAGTTCTTGTTTTTTGATCATACTGAGTTGTTTTATTCCAATGCCAAATTTCTTTTATTTCTAAAATTTTAAAGAGAGAACTCACTCTCGTGTTATACTTAAAACTGTCAACACTTATTCAATTAATTAAATAGCTAATTAGATTTTGAAAAAAGAAATATTTAAGTGAATTTTTATTTGTGTTACAACTCAACTATTGATCTGTAATTATTCGGGGTGTCTCATCATATATTTAATTCGTTGTGTCTTGTATTTGATCCATTGACTTCCTCAAAACAATTGGATTTAAAAATACAAGGTACATTCATTTTCTACAACCTAATCACATTCCTTCCTAACCCGCTAGCCTGTAGGTAATAGCAAAATAAGAGGAATAAAAACAGTTAAATGTCAGGTTGTTGTTTTTCTATTATTATCAATCTATTATTTAATTATTTCATCAGTTGTAATTTATTTTTAAATAGTATCGGGGATAAAAATTTAAATATTAAATAAAAATAGGAACCTGGCACGCAACAAAACTGGTGTCAGAAGTAGGATATTGTTTATAAACAAAAGAAAATATAATAAATTTTTTTCTACAAAATGTCAGACAAAGAGTTCAGATTCAATTCAGGGGTATGTTATAACGATGAAGACGAAAGTTGTTACGAAATTATAATAAATCGATTACAGGCTTATACATATTTATTATCAAAAAATTTATCAGAACAACTAGGGTTCGATGAATACAATTCCATAAGGATATCTAAATTGATAAAAAAGGACGTAAATGAGATAAAATGAAAAATTGTTAAAACCTATGACATGATAATAATCAAAATTATAAAATTTTTTTTTTAAACTCGCTAAAATTAAATTAGATAAATATTGTAACAGGCTAGAAAATCCCTATCCTTATCCTTAAATGTACTATCAACAAGTCTTTAATTCGCAAGACGCGAATTTTTGGTGGCCGGGGGTGGCTTCTCAAGGTTGGATATCAAGAACAAATTGGAAAAGTCAATGATTTTGGCCTTTTCATTTTTTTTTTTTTTTTTTTTTTTTTAATTATTATTACAAAATAGTATTAAAAAATCGTTTTGTGACTGTTTGCATGATAATAGTGAAGTAAAAAAAAAAAAAAAAAAAAAATTTTCACCCAAAATTGAGCGTTAAAAACACGGATTTTCGCCCATTTTTCATGCCTTTTGATTTATCCTAGTCGTTTTTTCAGAGAACCCAACAGGTTTCAAGACGATATCTATGTAAAATTTACTCAGCTTTTCAAAAATGATAACGAAAATGAAAAAAATTTAGGGGCAAGGTCATAAATTCAGCTTTTTATATTTTAAACATGATTTTCATAGATAAAAAAAAAATTGAGAAAAATATAAATATTTTTTTCAAAAAGCTGAGAAAATTTTACATATAAAATCATTCATCCTGAATTTTTTTTGTTTTTATAAAAAACCGAAAAAAATTATTGAAAAAAACCCAATTTCAAATTTTGATGAAATTCCCCATACAATGGGGGTCAAAATAAGGGGGGGAAAAATCTAAAAAAAATTTACATGACATATCTTTCCAAGGTTTACAAGCCTATGATAGTTAAAAATTGTTCTGAGGATAGGTCACCCAAATCGCCGTCCACAATTGGCGTTTTTGCTCATATATATATTTACCGTATATTATTATACATATAATAGTATGTTATTTTATACAATTCCATATGTAAATAGAGATCCGATAACATACATTTATATATAATTGTAGTATTTAATAATCACTTCATTTTTATACAATATTCTATGTGCGAATTATCATATGTAATTATCATAGTGTACAATTATCTATGATAACATATATAATTTTATATGACTGGTTTTTTGAAAAATCTTTCGTTCATATTATTGTATGTTATAATATACAATCTTATATAATCCGATATAATTATATATGACTCTGATTTAAAGCAAAACCTTGTGTCAATGTTATTGTATGTTATAATATACAACTATATACGATAACATATTATTACATAAAACCTTAGTTTTATGCAAAACTCATATCCATGTGATTGTATTGTATAGTATACAATTATATATGATAACGCATGAGTATACAATATGACCCTATCGTTCGATGAAGAATTTTATGTTAATGTTATTGTATGTCATAATATACAGATATATATAATCCGATATAATATTATATGACTTTCGTTTAATGAAAAATTTTATGTCAATGTTATTGTATGTGATAATATACAATTATATACGATAACATATAATTGCGTCAAACTCTGGTTTCATACAAAAATATGAATAATGGCAAGTTTTTTTTTTTTTTTTTTGAATAAAAACAATCGACTATGATTGTTATATGTGCTGGAAAAACCAAGAACTTATTACGTGATGACTCTCGCAATTTTTTGAGTAATTCTACCGAAATATTTAACCTATACTGGAAAAAATATGAGAATGATAAGAATGCTGTACATATATCGAATATGTTAATGGTCGAGTGTGTTAAGCGTCAGCCTTGTAATCTCGCGTGGTAGGGTTCGGTTCCCGGTCGTAGCAAAATTTATTTATGGTTGATTAAGTTAATAGAAATGGATTCGCAATTGTGTAGTTGGGTAGATGATATAGAATAATGTATAATAATATTCAGTAATTAGATGAAAAAAGTCATACTTTTTTTTTATTTAATAACAAAATTATGTGTTATAAGATATAATTATATGCGATTATGATTGTATACAATAACATGTTAAAATTGAGTGCATGTTATTGTATGTTATATTTGACCCGATAGTTTTGCATGTTATTGTATACAACTTTACACAATTATATGTGTAATATTATATGTTATCATATCATATCGAATCCAATAATTTGATATTTATAGTATATAATTGTATACAATCATATGTTATCAGACATATGTGACATATGTTATCAGCAGATCTTGTTGACATGCAAGCGTATGCTTTTGTCAATAACAACTTTAAATATTTGCTCACTACTATCCAGTGACATATAAACTCATTGATTATAAAAACAATCCAATTGAAGGAGGATTTTATGAAGAAGAATTGATTAAAGTTAAATATGATGATATTTATTTAATTGAAAAAATATTGAAGGAACGTGGTGATAAATTATATGTAAAATGGTTAGGTTTCGATGATACGCACAATTGTTGGATAAATGAATCAAACTTGTAATATATTCTATGATTTTTTTGATTAAAAAAGAAACTAGTAAAATATGTTTTGAATTTTTTTTATTTTAAAACCGTATAATCTAGTCTCAAATTGACTAATACTTTTATTATCAACATCAATATTATTATATTTTCCAAAAATAGAATTTTCATTAATATCAAAATCAGCACTTTTTTTATAAACTCTTTTCTTGCTACATATGAAAATAATTAAACAAATAATGATGATCCCACAAAACCCAATATATTTTAATTTTTTTCTCATTTGAATTGCATCATGCTTAATTTTGATAACCTCTTTACAATTATCATATGTTTCTAATGTCTTATTTGGAATGGAAAAATTTTTTTTACAATTATTGCATTTAATTGTATATATTTTTATTTCTTTTAATAAAATCCATTCAGTGAGTTCACAACAATGTTCTACTTTCATATTTAATTTAACACTTGTAACATCAAGTACTTCCAATGAACAAAAACCAGCGATGTCATCAACTCCAAAACTATTTCATTATTTGAAATATTAAGATGTTCTAAATAATAAAAATTTTTTAAATTTGGTATCATAGTCAAGTGATTATTGTTGATGTCTAAAAAATTAATATTTAAATCGAAAGTTATGCTAATTTGTCAAGGCTAGTTGCCATAAATCTGTAGGAATCAATAAATCTCAAATTTACGACACGATAACCTCTTGAGCATGGATATCTTATTTCTTTTGTAAATGATATATATTTTTCTTTATTCACTGGTAAAACTTTTATTGAACCTTCAAACTGGTTACCTAAAGACTTTAAGATAAAGTGTGAGTCATAACCTGAAAGGTTATGAAACACTACTAGTATTGTATGTGTAGTTGGTACTAGTATGTGTAGTATGTGTAGTATACTAGTATAGTTGGGTGTAGTAATTGCCCACAGAAAACAGTATTCATTATTATTTTTTATATTCACAACTGCTTTTTGGAAATTCTACAAATGTTGATAAACTGCCTTTGAGCGGTTCATAACGATTAATATTAATCATGAGATTAATAATCGCCCTGAGTGTCCAACCGGAATCTTTTTCTTGAAAATCTTTAATTTTAGTAAGAAATTTATTTGTTAAATTATTTTTGAACCAATCATTCAAATCAGTTGTTGGTAAAATTACTTCATTCTTCGTATTGAAATATTTAATTTCATCTATAGGTTCACTATTTTTTATAATTCTAAATTTACATGCTAAAACACCATTAACTTTTGAATTTTCATTATTTTGAAGCATATTCTTTAATCGACTAATTGTCATTTTTTTAGCGTCTTCCAAAAATAATTGTACATTTTTATGTCTAAGATTAACTACAGTGCCTGTTCGAATTCGTCCTTGAAAAGCTGTCTGACCATCGAACCACTTCACTCTATCATTTAAATTCTTACTAGTCCCTAAACCAGCACCATGTTTTCGTTTACTTTTGAATTTTGCACTCAACGATTTTAGTTGAGAAATTGTCGTTTGAATTCTTATCTTTTGACCTATTGTCTTAGCAGAAACTTTCAATGCTTTATTCAATAATCGAATATTTTTGGTTTCAAATTTACGCTAATTATCAATTTGTTCTGGTGTACGGATTAATTTATAAGCTTGCGTCATAATTTTTATTAATTCAAGATACTGTTCAGAATTCATTTTTTACTGTTTATTGTTCTTACCGTTAGGGAAATATTTATACTAATCACTCAGTCGTTTCACTGAGCTTTATATACCTAAATCTTCTACAATGTTTTATAAAAACTGTGAGTCGTCAGATGTTACAAGTTCTAGAACATTTTCGAATTTTTTTCTCGAAATATGACTTGATCGTGATCTATAGAATATTCTAGAAAAATGTATTTGCTATAAAAAGAAGACAATTGAGACCTATAACGACAAATCATTTTGAGCATTCAACGAGTATAAAAAAGGTATGTTTTTAATTTTTTTATTTTTCTATATATATGTACTGGACCGTTTGGCGCGCTTCGCGAGCTTTTATGTTCTTATGTGAATGATGTTAAAATTCAGTTACTGTTTAATTATTAATGTTTTTTATTATATTATTCATGAAATAATATTAACATCGTGTCCACATGAATAACATATAATATTTAAATTAATAATTAAGTTGCCTTCATTAATACTTGAAGAAAAGTTCATTTGGTGATCACATATTTTCAAATGTTCAGTTTGTATACTTTTCAAAAAAAAAAAAAAAAAAAAAAAATATACAAAATTCACGTCAATTCAAGTTGAATTTACACCGCCAACCCTCTTGGTGTCGTCGAACGAACAAACACTAAACTTGGCAAATCTTAAATATACAAAATTCACGTCAATTCAAGTTGAATTTACACCGCCAACCCTCTTGGTGTCGTCGAACGAACAAACAGTAAACTTGGCAAATCTTAAATATACAAAATTCACGTCAATTCAAGTTGATACATATATTATATATTATTTTTTATTTTTAATGACACTTTTATGAATCACTTCTATGAACTAAATTTTAACAATTTTTTAAACAAATTAATACACATAACAACGAGTAAACAGAAGAAATAAATGAATAAATTTTCATAGCAACGGATAAATAAATGAATTATTTTTTGTTTAATTTATTGATTTTTCATTTTGTTTAAAATGTTTAATAACAGCCAATCAAATGTCTGGAAGGGAGGCTTCATTCTCCTTTTTATAATAGGATAAATCTTTAAATTATGATTTTTTTTTTTCGTAGAAAAATGGATTCTTTATTAGCAATCAACAATGTTGCTCGTACTGTCAGCAATTTACCATTAAAAAAATATTTGATTCAACACCTGGAGCTGACTACAGAATTACTGGAATCCGAAGAGCAAATACAAAATATGGAATGAAAATAATTATAACAATTCAGACAGAATTCGATATTTTTTTATCCAGCAAATTATCTTCTTTTTTAGAAAAAAACGAGGATGAATTTGATAAGATGAAAGCTATGGTGACTGCTAATAATCTTATTATACGAACTCAAAATAAAGGACTACACACTTACATATGTGAATTCATCCCCGCTTAATAAAGAAAAAAAATTGAAATTTTTTGAAAAATAAATAAAAAAACAAATTATAAAATGTAGCTTTTAATAAGCATAATTGTGGAAAAAAATTGGAAAAATTCATATAATTCTTAAATAGATAATCATCAATAAACAATAAAAAAGAAATGTTTTGAATTTTAAAATATAGAATTAAAAATAAACTCAAAAAAAATCTGATCATTAATGTATATGTCGTTTTTCAAAGAAAAAAAAAAAATTATAAAAAATAATACTAAAAAAAGAAAACAATCCAAAATTATTATGATTATAAATGTCATTTTCTAAATAAAAGAAGAATAATTGTACTTATCTTATTATTAAACCTGAAATATTTAAAAAACAATAAAAAAAATACAATACTTATAATAAAAAAGAAAACAACTAAAAATTATGATTACATTTTTTTATTATCAAAAAATTGATTACAATTTTTCATTTCACTAGAAAAATTATATTTTTTAAAATGATTATGTATAAGTATTTTTTTTTTTTTGGATAATAATGGTTTTTTAAAATAAAAATTATGTAGTTTATTGGTTAGTTTCTAAAAAATAAACTTCTCCATCAATTTTGACGACTTTAGCTTTAAATTGTCCATAATGCACATGCAGTGCATAGTTTGGAGTATCTAATGCTTTAGCACTTTGAATCATCATATCAATTGTCTCACTATCCACAGAATTTTCTCTTTCCGCTGGAATCCATGCCTGCAATTGATTGTCTGCACTTCCGTGTAAAACGTAATATCTGAAAATAAAAAATTATTCAATCGTTTTTGAAAAAAACTAATAATTTAAATGTAAAAAAAGTTTCATGTATATATTGGAGAAAAATGATTGTAAATATTTTAAAGGAAAAAAAAAAAAATTCAATGAAATTTATTTTTCTAATAAATTTGGATTTATTTCGCGGAAAAAATAAGTGCAATTAATTGAAAATTATATGCAAACACAATGCGATGCAAATAAGTAAATTTTGTATGTTATTCAACGAGCATTGTAGCCACCGATAATTCAGATCCGGATCAAAAAAAGGCATTGTACGATCATTAAAGTGGCACATATACGTAAGAAGCTTACGCACACGGAATTCTCGAAAGAATCTTTGGAACGTTGCCATCTGCGTGCACAAATCGTGCCCATTTTCAATCTTTTTTACAGAACGTTTTTTTTTATTAAAATGATAAAAAAAATTTTACGAATATACAATTTACTATGGACCGCTATTATTGTGTTTTTTATATAATTTTTATCAATTAAAAAAAATTTTCAAAAAAGTAACACTTTCTATCAAATCACTTCATTTTAAAATATTAAAAACATCATTTACACTGTTTTATTTGAATTATGTCAAATTTTTTTAAAATATTCGAAAAAAAAAAAACACTTTTTATTGAATCACATTATTCTAAAATATTAAAAACATCATTCACACTGTTTTATTCAAATGATGTTTTATTTAGAAATAAAAAAAAATATCAACTAAATATTATTTTATTAATAAAAATTAAAAACTATGAAATTAACAATTCAAAAAACTTTAAAATATAATAAAATTTCATTTACGCTTCATTTATCAATAGAAAGAAAATCTAAAAAAAATTAATTATTTTAATAAAATTTTAAGGTGTCCAATTTGCCCTCAGTATCCCCTATATATATTTATAAATTTTAATTTAATTTATTTTATTCCATTTTTGTTTATTAAAATAAATTAATTATTATTATTATATTACTAAGATTTATTATTTTATTTTCTCTTTGTTTATTGAATTAAAATAAATGCTGTTATAATGTTACCAAAAATCTGGACTAAAATAAATTAAACAAAATAAATAAAATTAATAAACTGAATTATAAACAAGATAAACATAAGCTAGATTTGATACCATTATAATAACAAAAATCTGGACTTTTGAAATAATTTTAATAAAAACGCAATTTTGAAAAATTGATTTTACTCTAAAAAAAAAAATATACAAGTAAAAAATTTAATTTTTTTTTTATTAAAAAGCTTGATATCAATTTATGGGATCACACTGAATGAAATTTTGATATTGATAATTTATAATATTTAAATTAGTCAATTCAATTTTAGCAAGGACAAAGGTTACCTCTATTTCACGTATATTAGTCTCGGTAGTGCCTTTCCAATTTCATTTGTTTTTCTAATTGAATATATTTTTTTTCTCATACTTGACACGAGGCACTACCTTGCCTGTTGATATCAAACTAATAAATAAAAAAAAAACAATATCGTAAACATCAACAAAAAAACTAAAAAAAAGTTTGACAATAAATTTGAAAACTAAATAAATTAACAATAAATTTTATTAATATTTTTACTTACCCTGAAATAATTTTTTTTTGTCTTTGCACAACAGACCGAGTGCAAACAAAATAATTAATGATGAATTAACTGACCTTACAGACCTATATATAGGCTGAAGATTTCAGTTATATTATACATCACCTTTTCATATCACACCATGCTATATACAGCTTGACAAATTAATAAACAAAATCGAAAAATGTTTCTAAAGATCTCGGTTGTACAGATAGCCGTCACATCACACCATGCTTGCATATACCGTGCGTCAGATTTTATAAACACATTAAAAAAATATTTCCGACGCCCTTGAAAACATTAGAACTGCATATTAATCATTTGTTTGAAGGTTGTCTAGATGTTTCAACTAATATATTGGCTGGTTATACCACACATTACCTTTTCGTATGATAACACTATACCTTTATAGACACTCTGTCAGATTTTTTAAACAAGACTGCAGATGACATTATTTTCAAAACACCCTTGAAATATCCTCTATCGACTTTATAATAAAAAATAAAATTGCCCTTGAAATAACTTTTGTCAATATTGTTAATACATTGCTATAGTGTGAAATTTGAATAAACAATCATTATATATTAAACAAAATTGCTTTTGAATTATTAATTATTAATATTATAAACAAAAATAAAATTGCCCTTCAAATATCCTCTGTTAATTTTATCAACAAAAATTACCCTTAGAAATTCTTTGTCAATATTGTTAATAAATTTTGACATTTAATATAAACAAATTTTTGACAAATATGTATGACGTCACATAGAAGCTTCTAGAAGCTTCTGGATCTCACCCCCGATCATCCCCCGATTATTATCCCCTGCCACTATCCCCACCTTATCCCTCACCGCTGATCCAGAACCGGCCTTGTTCTATTACTAGAGTAGAGAAAAATTACTTCAATCGACGGTCATTTTGTATAGTCTTGAACTTTTTTCATATATATCTTGATTTAACAATTAAATTTATTTCAGTTAAATAATCATTATTGTTTAAATAATAATAAATTAAAAATTGAATATTTGTTTCAATATTCAATTGCATTAAATTTTTTTTTTTCCCTCTCCATTCTTAAAACAAAATTTAAATTTTAAAACATTTCAATTTAACAATTAAAAATATTTCAGTCAATTATTCAATATTGTTTAAACAATAATGAATTAATAGTTGAATATTCGATCTGATATTTAATTGATTTTAAATTATTTTTTTTTTCCCTCTCCTTCAAATTAAATAAATACAATAGAATATTTCTATATCATTAATAACAAGAATCTCAATAAATTATTCAATATTGTGTCTATGATGCTGTATGGCTAGACTAAAATTCAGGCACACTTTAAAAATACATTTGAGTGAATTAATTGGTACGAATAAAATAATATTCCCTGGTTAATTTACCCATATTGTAACAGATGCTTCACAACATCCAATTGTTTCATCAACATATTGAAGCCTAAAAAGAGAAAAAATATACTATAGTCATGAATTTAGATATAAGTTGAGAATGCAGCAAAAAAAAAAAAAAAAATCAATATTGGATACATAGTCATGATCAACAAAACATACCTATCAAGATATCCTCGCAATTTACTTTTTGTTGTTTTTTTTATGCTGTTTGACACTTTATTAATTTATTTTTTGTAATTTTTGACAAAACTTCTTCATTATCAAATCAATAATATTAACTGTAAAAAAATGTTGTTAGTAATTAGTATAATGCGTATTTATTGATGAACATTAATTTCATATCAAAAACAAACTAATACCTTCAAAAATATATGTGAATGTATACATATGTAATTATGTATACTCATGTATGTATAATATTTATAATTTGATACTGTATTTATATTATATAATATCTATTATGTATAAAATATGTATTTATATTTTTAATATTTATAAGGTATCAAATATTTATTTTTTTTACAATATTTTTTTTTTTTTCTCATTGATAAAAAAAAAATGATGATCGCACTGCGCAGTGCGCATTATCTGAACTGTGTAGCTTAAGATAAAACCAGCCGAATAATCGGGCGATATTCGGTAGAAAATGGAAATGGACTTCATTAAAATATTAAGGTCAGGGAGGGGGGTGACAGTCGCCGTGACACTTAATGAGAAATCACGGTCAAACTTTTTTTTTGTCATAATTTTATTTTATGACGAAATCGTCACATGACATCGAGTTGTGTCATTTGACCGTCATGACATGTCATCTGACAATGTCAGGTGACATGTCACAAAAATTTTCTCATCTCTATAAGGTACTCAAACTACGAGCATGGTTTCAAACTACCTGGAGATCAGTTTCATCATTGAAGAAATCCGTTCAACAGTTTTGTGATCTTGGAAGTCTGGAAAAAATGTCAATGAAAGATATTGCAAATTTTCCTGAAAGATATATTCGTTTACTTGCACCAAATTCAATAAATACTGTGTGGAATAAATTACTAGAAAAATTTGAATCAAAAAAAGATTTTTTTGAATATAAACGCTGCATTGACCATTATCAGCATTAAGACGAAAATTCAGATAAATGTGACGGTCCAACACCATTCGTAAAAGATTGTAAAATATGTCAAAATAAAAAGAGATAAACGGAAAAAAAAAAAAAATTGTTTAACCTCTGTTATTGTTTTATTTAAATAAATAAAAAATGTAATTTTTTTTTAATAGAATATTTTGTTTTTTAAATCTAGGAGAATCGATATTTTTGATAAATTAAGGAGAATTAATCTGCAACAGTTTATTTTTCTTTTTTACATAGTTTTTATTTTTTTTTAATCATTACATATTATTATTTATTTTTTATACATCGTTAATTTATTCTTAATAATACAGGATTAATAGATGTACGCATATTTTGTACTCTCATTTTGAATCGTGCATCATTATGAGCAATTTGTTCTCATTTTTCACATCCTGCCGCTTTATATGCATACTGCCATGTATACATTACATGTACAATTGGTTTTGAATACTTTTTGCACATAACTTTCTATATCCTTAATTTCATAACTTCCTTCTGGAATTGTTATTACTTCACACCCTTCAGAATAAACTTTATTATTACCAATATCAATATTTGGTATAGAGTTGAATGTTGTAAACTAGACAAGACCAGCAACATCCATTTTTTATTTGCTGACAACTCAATTGGTGGAAAATATGGTGTTTCAAGAGTCGATGATCTGCTCGACAATGTTAACGTAAATGAATCATCCATTACTAATGATATATTTATCATAAGTAATATTTATTTATAGTCTCACAACAGCTAGAAACTGTAGACATAAATGAACACATACAATTGTGATATAATTTTGATATTTTTTATAATTATATTTAATGCTACCAATACCGAGATAATTTATCAACTCTTGTGGTGACTTCAAATTACCAACGCTGTGAAAATAAATAACATCATTGAGACGTTTTTTATATGCGACCCAATGTGTACGAGCGCCATCTTTATTATCAAGATTTACAATTGCTGATTTATTTTTTCGTGGACCAGTTGATGGCAAATCATTTCTCATGAAAACTCTCCGAAAATACGGAATTTTAAAAGCCTTAGCATACTTGATGATATCAATATTTGTGAGAGCGATGTAGTAACTTTGCAAGTTTTTTTGTTTCAACTTAGTAGATGAACTCAAAAAAGACCTAATCCTTTTTTGTATAGAGATAGGATCAATCCTTTACCCAATACAATTGATTTAATTTTTTGATTATGATGTTGATTTTCTCGAAGTAATTTTTTTGCCGCATGCAAAATATTTATTGTCTTTGAAATTGTTGCTGCGCCACCTGTCATTGCACCAGATGCACTTAATCCAACAAATGATGAAGATATAGTAGTATACTACCATTGCCGTTATTTTTGCCATATAATGGAATAGGTATAATTCATGGCAAACAAATTTTTCTCCTTTCCACCAACTTTTTTGACAGCATAACGTGCACCTTCTAGAATTGTCTTTATTGTATCAGTCAATCCAGGCTTTATATATTTTTTCGATATGTCTATAATTCTTTTAAGACTTGTCGAATTCTTTTTATTTTTTCGTTTTATTACTATTTTTTTTTTCTTTATCCTTTTTAGTAATTTTTTTTTTCTTAATTTTATAATGAATTTTTTATTCTTTTTGATATTATTTAGGCCCGTTGTCGGGATTTTTTGAGTAGCTTATATCATCTTCACGACAATGTTCATCTAGTGGATTAATACCACGATCACCTCGAGCTAATCTTTTATCGAGCTTTGTACTCGGACCACAATACTGTGGAACGTGTAGTCCAAATGGCGAGCTATCGATGATTTTATTTAATAGACCCCTTTCTTTTTTTAATTGCACGTTGATTTTCAATCATTGTGTTTGAATAACTAACTTTATATAATAAAACTTCAGGTATTTATATGTTTTCGGGTTAGTACAAATTAAGCGAGCAGCCTGTTCAGTTGTAAAAACATGGAATTTCAAGAACAATCATTAAAGTTGCCAGTCATTAATTTTGATCAAATTGTGCAAAAAAACCGCTCCGAAAAAACCATGCGAAAAAAGATATGGAAGTTTATTACCAAATAGTGTAAGAGTTGTATTTTGTAGACCTTCAAATTCTGGCAAATCGAATGCTATGTTTGCAATAATAAATCGCTTAATCAACCAAAGTACAAATTTGTTGAAAAATCTATCAATAGTACTAAAGAAATTCCCCATTCAATAAACATGAAAAAGTTATTTAACTAGAAGAAGCTAGACCAAATTCACTTATGATTTCGATAATATATCTACAAAAAAACAAAATGATGTTCGAGCATTTTTTTGCATAGGCAAGTAACAAGCAGTTGATAGTTTTTATTTATCTCAGACCTATGCTTATATACCCAAACATTTGGTGCGTGATAATGCTAATTTTTTTGTACTTTCTCGTCGAGATGGAAGAAATTTAAAACATATATACAATGATCATGTAAATACTGACATGGACTTCTTAAAATTCCACAACATATGCTCTACGTGTTGAAATAAAGATGAATATGGTTTTCTTGTAATTGACAAAAATAGCGATAATAATAATGGTCGATACGGAAGAGATTTCGATTGTTATATGAACATTACAACCGACGTTGCTGACAATAAAGTTTCTCTCTCTACAAGTAAAACATCTGTTATCTAAAAAAATATATTAGATAATTTAGAGTAATATTATATTTTACGAAAAATATAACTTTTTTTGAAAAATGTTGAAGAGAAAAGTTGTAGAACTTTATTACACATGCTCCTTAGATCGTAAACAAAGTATCTATGACGATTTATTTAGAAGTTAGAGATTTTTTAAAAAATTACTAGTAAATTAGACAAGCCATAACTTAGGAAAAAAATGTAGTAGGGACTTTGAATTAGGCTTAAACAATGCGTCTATTGATAAATGCGAATATAGACTAAAATTTGTTGAAAAAGACGATAGATTTTTTCAGTTCGCATGTTTTAGGCCTAATACAAAGTTTTTATCTTCATTTTATCACGCGTTATTGTTTGTATAAATAATGAAAACAAAATAAGCTATAACTCAATATATAATAGTCGCAGAGGTTTCATATTAGGCTTTAAAAAATTATTTTTCAAAATTCTACGACTTCTTAGGTGAATTTTTTCCATATGAACAGTATTGTTCAAAGAAAAAAATTAAAAAATTTTTTTTTTTATTTTTTTGAGACAAAAATATCCTTCTCAAAAAAATATCTAAAAAATAATGCTTTTTTTAATAAGGGCGATAGAGTTTTTTAGAGACGCTTCTTTTAAGCCATACTCAAAGTCTTCACGACAAGTATTTCGTAAGTTCTGAAAATTATTTTTTTTTGGAAGATAAATCCAATACTACGACTGAGCCTTTCGGCTCCTAGCCTCCGTGAAGAGACAATGACTATATTAGAAGTGTTGTAGCACATGAATTATTGTATTGTAAGGTATTGTTTTTTAATACTCTGCTTCCGGTTTCGAAATTTAGAAATTTTTGGATATATATAACAAGATAATAACATTAATTATTGTTTATTAATAATTGTAATTATGATTTATTAAGAATACTAATTATTATTTTTAGTAATATGAATTATTATTTATTGATAATATTAATTAATTAATAACTATTATACGACAATCAAATGCATTTATTAAGAACAAATGGATAGGAAGAAAGATGCAGTCATTCAAATAATTCGTTAAAGAGTAATTTTACTAGTAATTGTATTTTTTTAATTTCCAACGTTTTTCGTAACGATTTGTTAATATAAAAAATGACTTTAAGAAAATTTAAATGTATTTAAAATTATAACAAATAGCTAGGAAGATAGATGCAGTTGTTTAAATAATTTTTTAAAGAGTGATTGTACTAATAATAGTTTATTTTTTTTTTACATTTTCTTCTGTACTGAATTTTTAAAGAACAAATATATCATTATTATAATTATATAATTTTCGAACAATATTTAGGCAAATACTTGTTTTTTTTTACAAATCCATTTTCTACCTTGGTCATTTGTTCATTCAAAAATTATTGATTGTTTATTCAAAGTTCATTAAATTTGAGGTCCAACGGTAGTTGTACTTAAATAAATAAGTTTTTAAACAATAACTAAACAAGTGATTGTCTTCTTTTTAATTATACTTCATTCGGAACTATTTGTTTATTTAAAAAAATTATTCATGTAATTTTAGATAAATTTATTAGGCAAAAATAACTGAAACGAAAAATTCCATTGAATGTATAATTACATATTCTTCCATAGCCAATCGTTGATTTAAGAATTATTTATTATTTATTGAAGGTTTATTTTTAAATATTAATGAGCTAGAAAGATAGATGTAATTGCATAAATAAATTTCTAAAAACTTATTTTTCAAGTATTTTTCAAGTAATCAAATTAATTACTTTAGGTAATTTTGAATGCATTTCACAAGAACAAAAAGCTAGAAAAACAGATGTATTTTTTAAAATAAATTTTTAAAGAATATTTTCATAGTCAATTGTTTTTTCCTTTTATTAGCATCATATGTCGTAGCTGTTAATTAATTCAAATGATTAATTTAAATAATTTTTAATATATTCAAAATCAACAAATGACTTTAGGAAGACGAATGCATTTGATCGAATAATTTCTTAAAGATGCGATTGATTTAATAATTTTTTGAACATTGATTAAACAAGTTATTGTTATTTTTTCATTCGCACTTCTTTCCGAAGCCAATTAAATATTGTTTATTAAAAAAAATAATTCATGCAATCTTAAATGTGTTTATCAAATGCAAATGTCCAGAAAAACAAATGTAATTTATTGAATAATTTTTTAAATAATAATTCTACGAGTACTTGTCTTTCAGCAACTCTATCTTCTCTATTAGTCATTTGTTCATTAAATAATTATCAACTATATTTCTTCAAAATGTATTTTAAAAAATTCAATGGCTAGGAATATACAGTTGTGATTATAATCTATAGATAAATAATTGTTTAAACAATAATTAAACTCCCGTAACCGTTTGTCTATTAAAAAAAATAATTATATAAGTAATAAATATACAATAATACTATTTTTTTTTAAAGATAATATATAATATAGCTATATATATTATTATTTATCCTCTCAAGCATTTGATTTACTAGAAGCGACATTATCTACATTTATACTACAGAGGGCTTGATGGTAACAATTACCGACGGCGCAATGTAAATATATTAAAAAGTAATGGTAATATTATTAGAAAAGGACGGCGAAAACAGACATGACGCTCTTTTTTTGACTTTTGCCTTTTACTCCATACAACTAAATCCCGGACCCGCGCCGAAAGATGTTTACACATCAAAAACCTGAATGAATGGGGTCTTATGGGGTTTTATATTGACCTAAAATTCATTGGCATATATGCCATTACTTTGTTTATTCCATATATTCAAATGAAATATATTGTTACGAGTGAGCATTAAATAATAATAATAATGTTTCAATTTTTATATGTCTTTGTTCTCTTAGTTCTCTATTGAGACTTATTTGTTTATTTATATCTGTTACTATTGTCGTCATATGTTATTAGTTTGTCTCTCTTTGTTTGTCTAATGAGAGGAGGGTATAACTAACTTTACATTCGTAACACTACCCTCGCTCAATAAAGATTGTCGTCCCGACAATCCGTGAATTTGAAGTCTGAGAGTATTCCACAATTTGATTAAAACATCGTAAGTGAAATATTGTTTAGCATTCGCTCATGGTTCAAGGGAAAACCCAACTTAAAAACCTTGAACGAACAATATTTACAATTTTATTTCTCATCTAAAGTCAATTTCAGTTCATGTTCAGTCAAAAATATCTTCTTTTGATTTTTATCTCTATTTCATGATTTCTTTTTCTGTATTTTCAGATATTTGAAAATTAATAATGCCACTTATTTTGATACTCTTGGTGACTCACCTATAAGTAACTTATACGAACGTATATTCCACATTAATTCTAATGGAAATGCCAAATTTTTTTAAATGTCGAATTTTGATTCGTTCAAGATCATGTATCTTGATTAGGATCATATCTAGTATCTGGACTTGATCCTGAACATAACGTCAGGTAAGCCCGATCCGATCGCTATCTGAATTTCTACTCGGGAAAATTAACAGGATTCTTTTGAATTTTTCTTTTTTGAAATGCAGTTATATATTGTAAATATAAATGTCAAATAATTCGTACGCATAAGTCGACAGGCATCAAGAGTTCTGAGTGATATTGATATAGCAATATGAACGTATCACTTGATATTTTTTTTTTTGTTGTTTTAAGTAGTGTATCTGATACAGTTAAAAGCCAGTTGACGGTCAGGGGGAAGATAGATCGGGGACGACAGTGGGGTACGGCCGGGTAGGTAAAACAAGAATATGATACATTTCCTTCTTTTCATCAGTCGGTATAGATGATTTTTTATCTCGTATACAATGAATATATGTTATAAATTTAAGTAATGAAGAAAAAAAAAATTATGATATTCGGACCAGCGACCTGTGAA
Organism: Lysiphlebus fabarum; assembly: GCA_011426435.1. Taxonomy (NCBI): domain Eukaryota; kingdom Metazoa; phylum Arthropoda; class Insecta; order Hymenoptera; family Braconidae; genus Lysiphlebus; species Lysiphlebus fabarum. The sequence goes on from WSYQ01001363.1 coordinate 56,571, forward strand.
AAATTTGAAATTCACGATATCTATTTCTTTAATAATATTTTCTGAGGGTAAGGATGAGGATATGATAAAGTAAATAGAGAAACAATGTTTTTCCATTTTTGAAAAAATTTTATTATTCCATATTATTTTACAATATTTTATATCATCAAATGGATGCTTAGTACTCGTTAAGTTTTTGATATTTGATATTTTCAAATTTATTTAATTTTTTTTCCAATACTTTGATTTTGCTTCATTGAATTTTATAGTTTCAAAGTCTTTTCTGAATACTTGTCAATAGATTTGTTATCTAGATCATAATATAAGACTGATAAACACCAAGGCTAAACGACTTTGGAAAAACTGTAAATTATCAAAAGATTCGATTAAAGATGTTTTCTATTGTTACGTGCCAGGTTGCTATTTTTATTTAATATTTAAAATTTTATCCCAGATACTATTTGAAAATAAATTAAGATTAATAAAATAATTAAATAATAAACTCAAGAAAATATGTAAACTAATTCTGGAACTGACAACAATAGAAAAACAACAATCTGACATTTAACTATTTTTAATCCTCTTATTTTGCTATTACCTACAGGCTAGCGGGTTAGGAGGGAATGTGATTAGGTTGTGGAAAATAAATGTACCTTGTAGTTTTAAAATCCAATTGTTTTGAGGGCGCGTCAGTCTGGATAGCCGCCGTTGATGGAAGTCAATGGATCAAATACAAGACACAACGACTTAAATATATGAAGAGACAACCTGAATATGTACAGATCAATAGTTGGGTTGTAACACAAATAAAAATTCACTTAAAGATTTATTTTTTCAAAATCTAATTAGCTATTTAATTAATTGAATAAATGTTGACAGTTTTAAGTATAACACGAGAGTGAGTTCTCTCTTCAAAATTATCCTTTTTATATTTTCTTAATTTCTAAAATTTATGAGTGGGACTAATAATTAGCCAATGGCCAGTTATTGTTCCCATGATAGTCAGCATTATAAAATTATTATAAAACTATTTGTCTTGACTTTAACGTGTTACGTCCGATATTATTCGGTTTCAATTAATTTAAAAGTGTTTTTTTGACCCTAATCGATTAAGATTACTAGGTCAGGTCCTCGGCGCGAAGTAATGAGACTTAGGGCAAGAGAGTTTGAAATAAGAACAATTAATGTATATTTTAAATATGTAAAAAAAATGTTTATTGTTGTTTGTATATTTAGTGTGTGTCTGTTACAATATTTATTACATTAATTAGATAATTGGCGGTTATTTATTAAACAAGATTTTATACTACTAAAATAATTATTTTACGTACTCGCGGATCAACTGTTTCAACGATAAAAGGAATTACTTTGAGTATCACAACAAACTGTCGGAATAATCAAGATAATCGATTCTTTATAAAATATTGATTGATCAAACAATTAGTTTATAATTATAAGTTTTGTACTTGAATAAAATTGTAACGGAGATGTAGAGCTTGTCCCGAGCTTACGATAACTGACTTTTTGTTAGTTTTTCCAGGGTTTATAAGGGAATTTTGAGGATAAGGATTGCGTGCGACCGTGTGCATAGGTCCCTTGATGGCAGTGGGGTTCTTGGGTCAAAGTCGTAAGATTCGTATTTTATTAGTTTCATATGTTGTTATCTTATTTACTATTTTTTTATATTTCCTGAGTTTGAGAAATTTAGTTTCGGGTTACCTTTTTTTTATGACTATCGATGCATTTGGAAATCAAATTTCCGAGAATGTTAATATTTTTTTCTTATTGTTTTTGTAAATTTTACGAATTTAGGATGTATGTTTTTCTATTTAGGATTTCTTAGATGTATCACACCACGTATCCAAATATACCACGATAATTTCACAAAGGTTGTAAGGCCTTATGTTTGATACAGGGCTATCAAAGGATGTGGGATGATATGTTGTAGGATAAAATAATAGGAATAACACTTAAATAAATCCAAAACACTTTGGCTTAAAATTTAACAATGTATTCACTTTATTTTAATAACTTATAAAATATAAAACTCATTTTATTTATCAATATTGAGTTGACTCGAAAAGCGTTGTACAAGACAAACACTTACTATATTTCATTATATATAGATATATAACGTACCCGTGTTACGCGAATCAGCAGTTAGAGATGTTACGTAAACGAGTGTTGTAGAGCAACTAACTTTTTTGTTTTTTTGTAAAATTGAAAAGTATAAAAAATGGGTGGGTTTTGTAAATAACTAGATTTTTTAATTCGTTAAAATAATTTTAAGAGAGGGTAGTATCTATGAGAAGGTGGTCAAAAATTTAGACATAAATTGGGCCTTGTGTGGTCTTTGGAGTGGCATAAAAATACCATGTGTGTATAACAAATTAGAAATTTTTATGACCGGAAAGTCCAAGACGTTTTCATGAATTTATTTTATTTTAAATAATTATAAATTTTAATTTTTATTGTTGCGTTTATGGTCATTCAGTGTATTTTACAAGTTGTATCATTAGAAAATCGGTCTAAATCTATAGACACTGTATTTCATAAATAAATAAACATTTAAAGTATCTATAACTGGTGACTCGCCTATTATATTTAATAAACCGATGTATTTGAAATCAAAACACCTGACTTTAACTAATATGCTCCTAGTGAGATTTGAACCTACGACTGCGAGATTACTATACTAACGAATTTCACGCTCGGCCATTGCGACAAACGAATGTTAGTGAGAATTTTTTTTGTGACCGTAAGTTTCACCCAGTATAATAATTATATTAATTCAATCAATGTCAACGAAAGAGTAAAAATAAACATAAATAGATATTATGAACCAACGGACGGTAGAATTAATACAATATTGTTTAAAAGAAATCGGTTTTTTTTTTTACATTTTACTTGATCCGAATAGCATTAGGTAAACATTATGAAATCCTGAATAGGGATACCTTGATCGAATCCGACCAGGGCTTGATCAAGTAAAAACTATTGAACTCTATTTTTTTTTTTTAGTGTGTACCTGACTATCCGATCAAGTAAAATGTGAAAAAAAATATAGAGACCGATAATTTTTACTTGATCAAGCTCTGATCTGGATTTGATCAAGGTATCTCTATTCAGGATATGAGTTTTTGGTGTGTAAACATCTTTGGGCGCGGGTCTGGGATTTAGTTGTATGGAGTAAAAGGCAAATGTCACAAAAAGAGCGTCATATCGGTTTTCGCCGTCCTTTTCTGATAATATTGCCATTACTTTTTAATATATTTACATTGCGCCGTCGGTAATTGTTACCATCAAGCCCTCTGTAGTATAAATGTAGATAATGTCGCTTCTAGTAAATCAAATGCTTGAGGGGAAAAATAACAATATATATAGCTACTAGCTGACCCGGCAAACGTTGTTTTGCCATATATATACATATATGCCAGCCACGAAATAATTGCATTTAACGAAAGTAGGGAATAGCGGGATAAGAAATTAAACGTGTAAAATTCTCCGAATAATTAAACGATGAACATTTATTCTCTTAGATACCAAATATTAAAATATATCTGTTATAAATTTTAAATATGGGGTGAAATAACTAAAATGCTAAGATCTTTTCCCTCGACTTCTCAGAATTATACTTTCAATTTTTTTTCTAGTTCATTGACATAAAATGAGGATCCTGAATTTTTTTTTAGAAGTTACCACCCCTTCTTTGAGGGTGTTTCCAGCCCGTTTATTTCTAAATATGACCTACCCACTTACCTACCTTTTTTGTAAATAATTTTTTTTTCTAAAATACTTTTCTCATGACAATCAACATTATTATATTAAGGATATTCTTAAAATTATAAAGTTTTTAAAACTCTAAAATGAAAATCTACGCAAATTATCAAGACATTTTTCATTTCGATTTTTTGATTTTGGATATAAATCGATGATAAAATTCCGAAAATTTTCAAAATTTTCACGAATTTGAATATTAAAAAAGTCGTAGCTCACTTTTTAATTAATAACATATTATTGGCTGTCATGACATGAATTTTTTCAGAAAAAAAAGCGGTGGAAACACCCTCAAGCAATAGTTGGAAAATTCCAGAGAATATTTAGGATCTTTATTTTATCTCAGTGAATTCAAAAATGGATACAAAGTTTAATTCCAGTGAGGTTGCCTTCGAAAGATAGAGGAATATTTACGTTTAGAGGGCCTGTATACTCCAATTCGTTGCGGGAAAGACGAAATTTTTTAAAAGTCAATATTGAATATATTGAAAGTCATGGTCAAAAAAAAAAATTTTAATTTTTTATATCGTGTTCGTCTTGCCGAAGACTACAATTTAAAGATTTTTTAGTGGCAAATGAACTTTCTAAAAATAGAAATGTAAGGTATTTTAGCTTGTAGTCTTATCCTCGCGTATAAAAGTTGTCATCTTTGACATTTATTATCTCAAAAAAACAACGTCAGAATTGGAAGTATAGATATTTATTTCATTCAAAAAATACCCAAAAAAAAAATTAAGTGACATTCAATTATCCGGAAGCAACCTTAAGGGAGTATCTCCGTTGAATAGTCCATTCACCGATTTCCCAATATTTTGAGAGACAAATCTCGAAATTCTCCTGCATCTAATGATTCTTATTTTGTAATTATGTCCCATCTAGTTTTAGAGATAAAAAGTTTTAAGCACGTAAACTTTTCGAACGATTTAACATGGCATGTGTAAGAATTTTTATTCAATATTTTTTTTTCTTGTATATTTTTTATTCTAACAAAAAAACTGAGTTTACCGATTTGATAACAAATTAGTATGATAAAATTGATATTGTCTAGATAATTTTGGAAAAAAATTATATTCTTGTCCCATCGCAGTTCGGAGATATTGTTGATTAAAGTTTATGAAATTCATTAATATTTGATATAAACGTGAGGCCGAGTGTATCCGAATGTCATTGATGCGTCACACGCCGCTCTATACTTGTATATACAGATCACACACATGCAGATATATATTCCGTATTTTTATTGGTATACGACTTGGCCGTGGTTGGCTGAAATTTGTATATTATCAAGCAAAAATTTCGGGCTCCAACATATACTTTTTGTTTTAATTCTTACAGTGCTGTGACCTAAACTTTTTATTTCTATTTGCGTGGAGATACTCCTTTTATACAGTTTAATATATTTTTTTTTGGTCTTTTGGGCTTATCATTTTTTTTTATTCAACGAAATGTGGGTGAAAATGGTCATGAATTTTTTTCTTTATGTGGGCCTTATTTGAATTATTATGACTAATTTCTCGGTCATATACTAATTTTTTTATTGAAGAAATAGTGATATTTAATTTTAAATTTTCTGGCTCTGTTTGAATTACTTTGTAAATGAACGACGAAACTTAAGATGTAAATAATTTTGAATTATAATTATTCTCAGATAGTATTTAAAAAAAAAGTAATAATAATTCATCATACCAATTCTTCCAAAACACAATTTTTAAAATTTGAAAGCGTTTTATTACGATATAAAATATTCCTACAAAACACTATAGGTTTGACGTAGCACTTGACTTAACTTATTTCATTTTATCAACTTTTCAATTTGACAAAATTGAATAATTAATATTTACAAAGAAAAATAAATATTCACATCATTATTATACTGAAATATCTGCAGTAAATGTAAAAAAAATATACATGTATACAGTCAACATATGATTTGAGCGAATTTGTATATTATATAAATATTTATACATATAAAAATACGCATGGAATCACAATAAACTATTATATAGATTCTATTGGAGTTTTTTTTGAGATTTTTGGCGTGAAGTTAATTTTCTTTGGGAGTTGATGGTTTAATTAATATTAATTAATTAAGATTTAGGGGCACAGGCAGCCTGGATTTTGTTAATTTTCAATTTTTTCAAGTTATTTTTTTTTTAATTAATAGATAATTCTTTGAAGAATTATAAAATTATAAAATGCAAAAAAATTTCATTGGGAATTCTTTAATTAATTATTAAAAAATATTACAATTTTTTAATTGTTGCTATGCGCTGATCAATCATTTCGGTCGATTGCGCATTCTTATACTTCCTAACCCTAGCATGCATGTGTAGACGTGTATATGTGTAACAGCTTTATTTTTATAATTACTCTTAAAAAAACGTATTTACCTATTATTTAAATTGAAAAAAGTATTCGAACCTATATTTTTTGTTATATAATTTAGTCTTCAAAATCAGGAAAAACAATTACATATTTGAATATAAACACATTTTTACACATCCATGCTAGGGTTTAGAAGTATAGGAATGCGCAATTGACCGAAATGATTGATCAGCGTATAGCAACAATTTAAAAATTATAATAATTTTTAATAATTAATTGAAGAACTCCCAATGAAATTTTTTTGCATTTTATAATTCTCCAAAGAATTATCTATCTATTTAAAAAAAAATAACTTGAAAAAGTTGAAAATTAAAAAAATCCAGGCTGCCTGCGCCCCTAAATCTTAATTAGTTAATATTAATTAAACCATCAACTCCCAAAGAAAATTAACTTCACTCCAATATTCTCCAAAAAAATTCCAATAGAATCCATATAATAGTTTATTTTGATTTGATCAACCTTAGGCTAATTAGATGCAAATATTATATGTATATATTATTCGTATCACTATTTGGATGAAAACTGCATTACCGACCATCGTATGTATTTATGAATAAAGTATAGATGGTGTATAGTAGGGTTTCCATTTTTTCCCTTAAGGGTGAACCACCCTTATAAATTAGAGGGTTGAAAAATAGATAACTTCATTCTCTCAGCCCTAGAGAATGCCTATGCAAAATTTCAAGGAAATCGGTCAAGCGGTCTCGGAGGAGTTAGGTGACTAACACCGTGACACGAGATTTTTATATATTAGATATTATATATGATCTTGTAAAAAAAATAGTAACATTGTATATTTATTATTTATATAATAATTTTTTTTAATGGACTAACAGTTACGGAAGTTTAATTATTGTTTGAACAATTATTTATCTATAGATTATAATCACAACTGTATATTCCTAGCCATTGAATTTTTTAAAATAAATTTTAAAAAATTCAAATACAAATACAAAAAAGAAAAGTACGCTTGTATAAATATTATTCAAAAAATTGTTTAATCAATTGTATCTTTGGCCATTTGTTTATTATAAATAAACAAATAAATTATCTGAATCAATTATTTAAATCAACACTTAGCTAAGGAAAAAGGGTAAAAATAAAAAAAAGACATCTAACTGTAGAATTAATTAAAAAAAATTTATTTAAACAACTGAATTTATCTTCCTGTAATCATTTATTTATTAAAAATACATGAAAAATTACATAGAACATATTAAAAATTATTTAAATTAATCATTTGAATTAACTAACAGCTACGGCATATGATGCAAATAGAAAAAAAAACAATTGACTATAAAAATATTCTTTAAAAATTTATTTTAAAAAATGCATCTGTTTTTCTAGCTGTTTGTTCTTGTGAAATGCATTCAGATTACCTAAAGTAATTAATTTAATAAACAAATACTTGAAAAATAATTATTTAAAAGTTTATTTATGCAATTACATCTATCTTTCTAGCTCATTAATATTTAAAAATAAATCTTCAATAAATAATTATTAATTCTTAAATAAACGATTGGCTATGGAGGAATATGTAATTTCAAAAATAGACTATTATTTATGCAATTACTCTATAATAAATTATACATTCAATAGAATTTTTCGTTTTAGTTATTTTTGCATAATAAATTTATCTAAAATTACATGAATAATTTTTTTAAATAAACAAATATTTCCGAAAGAAGATATAATTAGGAAGAAGACATTCACTTGTTTAGTTATTGTTTAAAAACTTATTTATTCAAGTACAACTACCGGTGGACCTCAATTTTAATGAACTTCGAATAACAATCAATAATTTTTGAATGAACAAATGACAGAGACAGAAAAAGGATTTGTGAAAAAAAAAACAAGTACTTGCCTAAATATTGTTCAAAAATTATATAATTATAATAATAATATATTTGTTCCTAAAAAATTCAGTTCAGAAAAAAAAAAAGATAAACTATTATTGGTATAATTACTCTTTAAAAAATTATTTAAACAACTGCATCTATCTTCCTAGCTATTTGTTATAATTATAAATGAATTTAAATTTTCATAAAGTCATTTTTTGTATTAATAAATAGTTACGAAAAACGTTGGAAATTGAAAAAATACAATTACTAGTACAATTACTCTTTAACTCTTAATTAATATAATATTATTATTATAATAAATAATAATAATTGTGATTAATAAATAATAATTAATAATATTATCTTGTTATATATCAAAAAATTTCTAAATTTCGAAACTGCAAGCAGAGTATTAAATACAATACTTTACAATACTCCGTTTCTTCCTTGCGATAAAAAGTATATAAATAATATAAATATATGTTGGGTTGCCACGCACTTTATCTATAGCTCCAAAAAAAAAAAGAAATTCTTTGGATAGAACATTTAAAAAAAGCAGTTTGGAAAAATTGAATAAGTTTACGTGTTTATCGACCGTGGCATCATACCATGGTGGTATTCAGAAAAAAAAGAAGAAAATAGAAAAAATTGACATTTTGTGGATTCTGGACTCAAGGTCTTAACTATTATAAAAATTTCATTAAGTCCAAATATTTCAAAATTTTTTTTTTTTTCAATTTTTTAAAAAAGTGCCACCTTAAATAAGATAAATCGAGATCTATCTTAAATAAGATAAGATAATCGAGATAAATTACGTTTTTAAAACTATATTTGCGCCAAAGATGTTTACACATAATTGACCCGCTAGTCTAGAATGGCTCACAAATTTTTTTTTTCTGATTCTATCCGGATCACGTAAAATGTAAAAAAAAAAATATTTATTTTATAATTTTTAACTTGGAAGAGATTTGATCAGGCTACCTCTGTTCAGGCTGTAATAAGGTGAAGGTGATCTGAGAAAATAATCAAGTTTTATTATTAGAAAATCGATCTAAATCTATAGACACTGTATTTAAATACACAGAATTTATAAATCTGATTCGTTTTCCCATGTATCATGTTCAGAATCAAAATCTAACCATCTTACAAGTACTTTATTTTTACGTTTTTTCATATCTTGTTCGACAAGATATACATCTGGATATCGTACTGGACTGAGTTCCTTTCCATAGAAATATCCTTTAAGATCATATTCTTGATAATCAGCAATTTTGTAAGTTATAGATACTGTATTTAATAACTTTGTGATTGTAAAAATTTCAGCAGTCCAATTTGGATAGTAGCTTTTTTCAAAAATTTTCTTATATTCACTTATTTGTACTTTATCACAAACGTTGAATTTTTCCTTCATCTTTGATGCAACATAAAACATTGGATTTTGATTATGATATATTTCTCGCAATAAGTGTTTTTCATTGTTTCCATTCGCATTTTTTGGTTTCATTTTTATAGTTCTGTGCTTTGTATTATTATAATTTCTAATTAACTGTGAGAGTAAAGTCAACCATTTATAAGTGCCTTGATAAGTAGAATATTTCCCACATTTTATTTTTTAACGTTCTGTTCACTGAGAAAAAATTTTTCTAACTATCAGAAGAGAACTTCTTGGCAAGAAGTTGTTTAAAATGAGGAAAAAACAGTCTGAATTAAGAAAAATTCTGTATGTATGAAGAAAGATAAAGTTCTTGTTTCGAACAACAAGTTACTTATACACTGAAAAAACGTTTCCGCTGCAGGCACGGTACGTTCCTGCTGCCGTAGCAGTAGAGTAGACCGCGAAGCATTGTACTGCCAATTCGAATTTGTAATGCATGTTATTTTATTTTTCTTGATGATATTCTGCTTATTTTTTTCTCAATATTTTTAATATCACCTCATTGATTTTTTATTCGAAAATTAGTTTCCTGTACATTGATAAATTAATGTCATTATTGAGAGTATATGAGAATAATCAACGACAGCCTCAAAAACTTATTTAAAAAGTACATTATATACTCATGATGACATTATTTCTTTGAGAAAAGTTTGTTGCCATGAGGTACTTATATAAATTCATCATAATCATCAAGTGATTATTAAAATACTCGAAAAAGCTAGAATATGCCATAAAAATTTAAGGCTGATATGAATAGTACCTTCATGAATGGTAGATAACTTGTATGTTGGTACCATTAATAAATGGTATAATTGATGTATGCTTTAATGTTCTATTTCTTCTCTAACATAATGATCCTGTCAGGAAACTCAGAATTCATCAGCGCAAACGCAACATTATTGATCATTAAAGAACTTGGGTGACTCCCTTGACTCAAACTATTCGATGCATTCATCTAGTAAGTATTGCAGACCTAGCAACAACGATAAATAAAATATTACAATATTTGCTTGGTGAATACTTCTCACATTGTTATTAATATTTCAATATATATTTTTTTAAAGGTGTTAAAACTTTTTATCAAAAGGAAAAATTAGTTACTAATATACGAAAACTCGCCAAATGTGGAAACATAGTTAATACGCAGAGTGAGTACTTTCATTCATCTTAAGCTAAGATAAAATTAACTAATAGAAGGACGATCAATACTTTATTTGTCTTTTATCTTTTTCACATATTATTGACTTTATTGCGATACTATATCGAACAATAGTGTCAATTTCAGCCAAATAAAATTGTTATTTTTAGTTGAAAAAGATGGAAAAGTTTCTGATAAACCCATGTACAATATTGAGAGTTCTCGATAAATATAAAAGGCGCACAAATAGTTTATAATCGAATTAAATCCAGTACTTCCTAACGAAAAAGAAAGTGAGAAAGTTACAAAAGTAAAAATTTAGGCACAGAGAGCATGTCCCAGTTGATTTCATGTGAAATCACGTTTCATTGGACTTTGAATTCGGCTTTTATAAAGATTTAGTTGAATTTTTGTTAAATTTCACGTGATTTTGCAGTGGAAAATACGTTTACGGACCTTTCTCGTCATTTTAAGTATATATTCGTGAGATGACAAATTTCAAAACAATTCATGTTAAGATGAAAACTTAATAATCATGGAGTACCATGATAGTAAGCAAGTAAAAATTACGAGGTATCGTATTTATAAATTTTCTTTCTCTGAAGCCAGCTGATGGTTTTTTTTAGGTTAAAAACACAAAATATTTTATCGTTATGATTTTTAGTAAAAATCATAGGGTAGCACTATATTTATGAATGTCTTTACTCTGGAAATTGTTTCTTTTTTGTTGTATATTATTCAATTTTCGTAAACCTTCAATATTTATGTTTGTATTTAGTTTGTATATGTTGTTTAGTTTATGGCAGTTTCTCGTCTAACAGCGAATTACAGAACAAAGCCATGAACAAGTATAAAAAATATCGTCAAGCCTTGATCAAGTACTGAATTTATTGCGTAGAAAAGTCTTTTTCAATATTTAGAAATATGTCTGACGTTTTAAAAAAGGCCTAAGCACGGAGTAAATGATGTTAAACCAATTTGATTATAACTTAAGCCTTAATAAAAAACCGGAGTAAAAAACTTAAATAAAGACCAGACAAAGAATAATTTTTTGTACTTTCATGTCTGGTTAAGGTTGATGACTGAATAAATGTGTAAGTGGATGAATAAAGAAATTTTTGAGCACCACCTAAATCTCACCATCAGTTAAGGCGAGCATAATTTAAACCGAGGCGGGGTTGAGTGTGTGATTTTCCCAGAAATGTATAGACGTAAAATAAATAGTTGTGTATCAGGATTTCATAGAGAAAGAATAAGCAAACTGATATTACGGTCGAACGGTGATTTGAAATTAGATCAATCAATCCTAATTCAGAATGTAATAAGGTTAACTTGATGCTCCTTCAAGCAGTTAAATTTCAATCAAAAATTTAAAAAAGTCAATATTTTGATCTTGATCCAGTCATCTTCAAGATTTGGAACTTTCAAGTGTTTATATGCAGTTTAGAGAGAAATTATTAAAATATAACATTTAATTTTAACTGACATACAGAAAAAAAAAGAAATAGGAAATTTTTATGTTATAATTGATCAATTTTAAAATTAAGATGTGTACTCGCATAATAAAGTTTTTACACACCAACGAATAAGTAGAGCTTTTTTTTGATATCCGGATACTGTATAAAATCTTATTTTTTCTAGAATACAAAAATTGTCGTTCTGAACCGTAACGTTGTTTTCTCAATGTAATATAAAAAATCAATAACGATTGAATAATAATAATAATAATAATAATAATAATAATAATAATAATAATAATAATAATAATAATAATAATAATAATAATAATAATAATAATAATAATAATAATAATAATAATAATAATAATAATAATAATAATAATAATAATAATAATAATAATAATAATAATAATAATAATAATAATAATAATAATAATAATAATAATAATAATAATAATAATAATAATAATAATAATAATAATAATAATAATAATAATAATAATAATAATAATAATAATAATAATAATAATAATAATAATAATAATAATAATAATAATAATAATAATAATAATAATAATAATAATAATAATAATAATAATAATAATAATAATAATAATAATAATAATAATAATAATAATAATAATAATAATAATAATAATAATAATAATAATAATAATAATAATAATAATAATAATAATAATAATAATAATAATAATAATAATAATAATAATAATAATAATAATAATAATAATAATAATAATAATAATAATAATAATAATAATAATAATAATAATAATAATAATAATAATAATAATAATAATAATAATAATAATAATAATAATAATAATAATAATAATAATAATAATAATAATAATAATAATAATAATAATAATAATAATAATAATAATAATAATAATAATAATAATAATAATAATAATAATAATAATAATAATAATAATAATAATAATAATAATAACGGAAAACATGCAGATGCTCCCTATGCTATGTTCTTGTCAACTTTGACCCCAATTACTCGGTGAATACGTCATAGAAAATTACAAAAAAAATTTGATGAAATAGATCTTTATTTCACTTAAAAAATGAACTTACTTTGATCAAAATCTGTGAGAGGGAATTTTTTTTTTAAATTTTGACATTCAGCATTGAAAGGACATGACAGTCGATTGATTAGCCCCGTCAGTCGTCAATCTTGTATGTCATTCAGTCACCATACATGACATACATATATTATCATAAAATTTTTACAATATCAAAAGGCACGGTAAAGCCTCGCATCAAGTATGACAAAAAAAAAGAAAGAGACAACGCAGGATAACTACCGTGCCTATATATACACGCGATAGAGGTAACCTCGTCACCTCTCAATCTTTAAACATTAATTTAATATGGTTTCAACCAGAATAAAACATTCTGCTTTCTCATTATTTGATAAATCGACATCGAACTTTTTAATAAAACTAGGGAACATGGCACGCATTCGGCGCGCCTCCATACCTACCACCTTTCTTTTTTTAAGCCGTGTATCCACTTATAATTTTTAGAACAGATAAAATATTATCAAATATATTAAACCAAACCAAATTAAAATGATGAACCATATTAATTAATTTATTCATTTATTTAAGAATGATTCTTTATACACATAGTTTTTAACAATATTACTCTGACGTTGATTACCTAAAAATATACGAAGTAATTGCCATGATTTTACTGTTTAAAATGCAACATATATTTGTCCATGATTAAAAATATCTTTACGTAGATCAAGACCAACTTTATCAAAAGTTTGTCCTTGACTTTTATTAATAGTCATCGCAAATGCAATTTCTATTGGAAATTGTCGACGTTTAAACGTAAAAGGATAAATATTTTCACAGTACAGTGTAATACGATGTAAGAACATGATATCCCCTGCTTTATCACCTGTCAAGATTCGACACCGAATAAGATTATTTGCAAGATCTAATATTTGTAATCTTGTTCCATTGCATAAACCTTCGTTTGTACTCAGATTACGTAGAAGCATTGCAATACAATTTTTTCTCAAATTAAGTTGATATGGTAGAAAGCCTGGAGGATTCAAAGAATTTAAATATTCAGGTAAAATTGCATCATCAATATCTCCGTTATCACAATTTTCCGTACTGTCTATTCCAGTATATATTTTTTCTGTACTTTTATCAACTTCTTTATTTATATCATCAACATCAATATTTCTAGCTGACAAAACCGCGATTTTTGCTAAGTCTGTATATCTATGATTTTTGATTAAATCTTTAAACATTGATTTCACTATGTCATCATTTTTTCGGGCTAGACATTGCTCGGGAACCGGAAAACAGTCATTATTATCATTTATTCATCCGTGCCCAACATTTAAAAGATATTTCACAAATTCGGTTTCTTCTGGTAATGCTCGCATATTTTCAGTTAATGAATAATTTGTAAAATTTTTCTATAAATAACTAAATTTTATAGACAAATTTACCACTTCACTGCGAGTTGCATTTTTTTTGACAGGTAACAATTGACGGAAATCCCCACCTAATATCACTATTTTTCCACCAAATGGTAAATTAATTTTAGTTAAATCACGATAAAGTCGGTCAGCAAATTCCAAGGAGTGTCTTGGTGCCATTGGAGCTTCATCACACAAAATTAAATCTATTTCAAGTAAATCCTTGACTTCTTTAGATTGATATTTTATACTTGACGTTGAATCAGCAAATAATGGAACTGGCGTTCCAAGTGTTCTATGAATAGTTTTTCCTTCAGAAAGCAATACAGCTGCAATCCCTGGAAAAGCCATCATAGCTAATTTCTTCCCTTTACTTTTTAATAAATGATAAATCGTTGTATAAATAAACGTTTTTCCAGAGCCACCTGGCCCATCAATAGTCTTCCGTATATTCTATCGCATGCTTCAACTAACATATCTCGAGTCTATATGATTTTTAATTTCATCATGATCAATGGTATTATTATTATTATTATTATTATCATTGTTGTTATTATTTGTTATTTGAGCAGCAGCTTTATCGTGACCCTTGTAAATATATTTATAGAGATATTTTACTGATTTGATACTTGTAACAACTTCAACATTAATATGACAATTGAAAGTTTTCAATAATATAGGGTTATATGGAACGACATATTGATTATCTGTTGTTGATCCGTTCGGCAATAGAAAATCTCCAGTATTTCTACGACAATAAGTAGGATAACCATTTTCATCCATTGTTGTCTCGTTTTGAAATAATTTTGGAAATCTTTTAGAGCATCCTTCCTTTTCATTTTTGCACCAATCACCACAGGGACCATCAATCATATTTTTTATAACTATATTATGAAGTACCGGTTGAATATTCGAATGAGGAATTTCTGCGTAAATGTACTTATCAACTTTTTCAGAAGTAAGCATTTTATCGCCATGCTTCAAAGTAACTAATAAATGAATATAAGGAAGTCCACGTTTTTGATACTCGACGACATATACAAATGCAAGTACTTCACCAAATAATTTTTTCTTTTTTATTATTGTTATCAGTTTATCCTTTTTTATATCAAATACTCGTGAAACAATATCTGGTCTGTCTGATGCTATTTGGCCAGGCAATAAATTTTCTTGGATTTTTCGCCAATTTGGATTACACGTTATAGTTACAAAAAAATCAGGTTTACCAAGTTTCCTCACAATAGCCATTGCATCTTGGTAATATTGCAACATGTTACGTGGGGAACCTGTGAATGACGATAGTAGAATCACCATTTTTCCGATACGATTATCTGATTCATCAGCTGACCGTTGTTAATAATCGATCAATCCTCGATAACTATCAGCACGAATTTTTTGTTGATTTAAACGACAGAAAGTCATTCGATCTTTTTCGATTTTTACATAACTATCAACAATCCATTGCTGGAATAACCGATCACCCATTATAATTATGTTATTTTCTCTGGTAGCCATTCTATATTTTGTATATGCTGCTCGAGAAACCCGTTTTTGTTCATTAACACATGATAATTTGTCATGCCATCCTCTTGTACCATTAGGGTAATACATCGGATACACCCAAGGCTCGATATTGGGGTTCATTGAACTAACTAATTCTAATTTTTTAGTCTGCTTATTCCGTATTGATACATAAGACTCTGGTATTTCACCATCAGCAGTAGTTGTAAAAATAGCAGCGACCTCATTAACTCTCTGATCATTGTATCGTCTTTCATCTATTCCTTACCTGTTCAAAAAAATTAAATTCATTTCAGTTTCAGGTTCTAATGGATTGTTGCTCACGGCCTGACGTATTTCCTCATACATCATCTAATAAGACTGAACATAAATATTGCATTCACGAAGAGCTTTATCAATAGCGTCAACTATTTGTCTATCCAACTGCGATGACTCATTACATCGAATATTAGATGATTCGTTTTGGTCAACAATAAAAAGTTGTCCAAATGCTGGTGAATCATTAGATGCGGGGTACAGAGATGTATTCAGTTGATAATATATTTGACCGTGAATTTTGAAACAATAAGGACCAGGACGGTTGTTAGGGTTGAAATGGACTAAGTTAGCATTGAATGAAGCGAAAGCAAATGAAATGTTATAGCACCTTATTCTCTCTAAAAAATGTTTAGAAAGTCGATGCACACATTTATCCGCTGGATAGTTACGTGGATGTAAAGTGGAGTGCTTGAATTATGTATATATATAATTTTAGCGCATGACACTGCGCGATGCGCAATTTTTTTTCACTCAGTGCAAGCTGTAAACATAACAATATAGATAGATATCTGTCACGTTCAAATGAAGATATTTATCAACATGACCATAAACCTCAATGTATGCCTAGCTAGACTCAAATCGAATAAACAAATTAAATGATTCACAATAAAAAATGTAAAAGAAACCAGAAATAATCATATTTTATTTTATTTTCTTTTTTATTTCTAATTTAAGTAATATCACAATTTACGTAATACCATAAATAGATAAATTAGTTGTCAATCAATTTAATTAAATCAATTTCAATCAAAAAAAAGCAATATATTTGCCATATACCAACTAATCTTATGTGACACATGATAATATTAGCTGATGCTTAATTTTAATCCTCAATTTTTTATCAAAATATTATTAATAAATATTATTATCAAAATATTATATTTGATAATTCATTCAATTTTTTTTTTTATCAATGATGATTTAATTGACAATGCTGCTGCTGGTTTAGATACATCATTTTTAATTAAACCATCACTTTTATTATCAATGGACCCATCACTTCCACATCAAACCGACTCATCACTAATAGAAATTGCACTGTCATCACATTCATCACCATCTTCATCTTCAATAACAAATGATTCGACATTTGTATGTGCACGTTCATGTGCTAGAAAAAAAACAATAAAAATTAATACACCATAATTCAATCCAACAAAACATTTATACTCACAATTTGTTGATGGTGCTGATATCAAATGTTCTGCATGTTTTTGTTCCCGTTTAAAGCATTTTTTTGTCCTTTTTTAATGGCTACCATAAACAAATTAAAAAATGATGATATATATTTATTTATACATACAATTGTTTGTTTATTTAATATGTATGACATAAAACTTACTATTTTGTAATTTAATTGGTGTTGGTGCTGGTATATTTCATACGACTGGTACAACTGGTACAACCGGTACGACTGGTACAACTTGTGTTGACGTTTGTACAACTGATGGAATTGGTACAGCTGTTGTTGGTACTTGTACATTTGATGTTTTAATTTCTATAAATTATATAAATAATGAAATTAACATACAAAGTTGATTTTAATATATTAGTCAAACCATTTTGTGATTGAAATGTTGTTGGTGCTGGTGATACATTTGATACAACTGGTACAAATGATGTTGATGATTGTACATTTGATACAACTGGTACAAATGACGTTGGTGCTTGTACATTTGATACAACTGGTAAACGTGGACGTTCACGTAAAATAGGATGGAATGATAAATCCAAAGCATTATTATCCATTTGTTCAATATCATTACGAATGTCAGTCATGTTAATCAATTGAAAGTGCATGTGTATCATTTTTCTTCTCATTAAGATAGGAGCACCAACCACAAATATTGGATTTTCAACATAATTAATTACATGGACAGTCAGTCTGTAAAATCCATCACAGACTTGAGCTTGCCCGTATGAGCTTTGATCAGTTTGAACAACACGAAATTTGCTTTTTATGAAGCCTACTATTTCTGAAAAAAAAAATAATAAACAAATGAATTAACAACCCTAAAAATCAATTGAAAGCAATTTTTACCAATGACATCAGTTTCTTCAAGCAATGAGTCGAATGGTACACGACAAACATTTAATTCTGGATTTAAATTTAATTCTGGATTATGAAACCTATGAAAAATGATGTCTGTGTGAAATTGAATATGAAAGTCCACATCCAAACATTCAGGATCACGAACACGTGGTATACCTAGCCGAATGTTTCCTCCCAATAATTCCACATGTAAATTTAATTTTATTTCATCTTTCCATTTTTGACACATTATGGTTCCCCATAAAATACAACGAATTTTAGTACCATCTTTATTTGATAACACAAATCTGAGGACATGATATGGCTTTTTTTCAATTGTTATTATGTTAGTCATAGATGTAACATAGCCTGTAACGTTTCTGTCAGAAAAAAAGTCATCAAAAAAACATTATTTATTTTGTGATTGTTTTATTATTTTATTTTTTTTTTAAGTTTTATTATTTTATCACTTACAATCCTTTCTCATTATCCTTAAACGCAGTCATTTCTGCGGTTGATGTATATTGTATATCAGCCATTTTTTAAATAATTATAATCACTATTATTATTACAATTTAAATGATAAAATAATATATTACTATTATATTTAAATAAATAATATTATCAATAAATATTATTAGAATAATATTTAAATTCATATGATAATAATTGTATAATGTAATAATAATTGGAATTATTAAAATATAAAATAAGCTTCACGATTATTCACGAGTCGATATGATACGACTCAGCTGACTTTACGGCTGACGAAAATTTTATTGTTAATGTTTGTTACACCATACAACAAACTACTTGACAACGGTTACCGACTGTAAAAAAAACAACTATTTTTCATTTAAAAAAAAAAATAAATCAGTTGGTGACCGTTGCCATAGAGTCACACTAAAATCTAAAAAGAAAAAAAAATAAAATAAAATAAAGATAATCGAGAGAGAAAGGAAGAATATCTAGGGAAACAAAACAACCAATCACAGAAAAAAAAAGCGCCGTTACTTTTCTTCTTTTTATAATAGGAGAATAAAAACAGATTTTTTAAATGCATACTTTTTTAAAAAACTTAAAATCAATTTTGGAAAATTGCGTTTTTGATATAATTATATTCTAACTCCTGAGCAATCTGACAACATTATAAAAATAAATTAGTGAGCTAATGGTAGATGATGTTAAAACACTTTTATTTACAAAAATCGTCTAACTCCAGAGCAATCTGGCAACATTATAAAAAAAAATTTAGCGGAGTAATGGTAGGTGGTGAGAAAAAATCTTTATTTATAGAGTATTCAATATCGCATCGATGATTGAAAGACGGTGGAACGATGGTGCGCGCGCCATACGTTGTTGTTTACGGACTTGTTTATGATAGTATTCAATATTGCAGCAAAGCCTTAGACTAATGGTGTGATGTGAAAGCGTTTGAACTATTTGATAGTATAGTGTTCAGTATCCAGCATAGCCAATGCCTAATGGTTTGAAGGGCCTTGTAAAACCTATTTACTGCTGAATAAGAATTGATTATTTATAAATTTCAAAATTATAGCATCCATTATTGTAACGATTGTTGTAACGATTTATTATTTTTTTATTATTTCCAAATTGCAGCATTTATTGCTGTAACACCATTTTGGTATAATACAAAAAAAAAAAAAAATTCGTTTATGATTGATATCATAATTGATAAAAAATTAAATCATTTATATTAATTAAATTTCACTTGAAAAGATTCTGAAAAAAAATAGTAGAAGTATTCAATATTGCATTTCTCATCCTCACATAAATTAATATCAAATTTTTTAATAAAACTTTAATAGTAGATGCATTAATTACGAATGAATAGCTAAGGCAAAGGATGTACCCTGATAAATAATTTTCCGAAAATCTTAATTATTTGAATAATGAGAATGTTTGGATTGCGCATTGTAAAATAAAAGTGGTACGGATTGCGCCCGTTACCAGTAGACCGAAGAGCTTCTCGATTAAGCGGCAACTGTATAGCGATACGGTTTTCGGAGGGAGTTCATCCTCCTGTATTTCTTGATTGTAGTATTCAATATCGCAGCCATGGAGTTTTACAAGGAGGGTAATCTGTGACGTCACACAATGTATTAGGATAGGGAGCTGTTGAGGATGAGCAATGTAGTCACTTTATCGGCCACTGACGGCGCTATTCTTAGTTAGTACCGAAGTCAAAATCACATGTTTTTTTGTTTACTACTTATATTTGTGTCAAGATAATTTTTTTTGAGTAAACAAATAGCTAAAAAAAAAGATGGACTCAAAAAACGACAATTTATTAAACAATTTCTGCTGTATAAAATATCTTCGTTTAGCTGCATCCATTTTCTTATTTATTTTCTCTTTATTTTTTAAATAAATAAATGCGTAAAAATAATTTTCAAGTAAACAAATCACTATGAAATAAGATGTACTCGCAAAAAAAGACAATTCATTGAATATTTATTGCTATGATATAATATATTTTTTTGAGTACATTCATTTTTTTAGGTGCTTGTTTTTCATTTTTTTAAATAATTTGAATAATTTAAAAATAAAGAATAATTTGTCTTTTTTTTGAGTACATCACATTCCGTAGCTATTTGTTTATTTAACAATTATTTATATGCTTTCATTTATTTAAAAATTAAAGTGCAAATATAGCTAAAAAAATGGATGTAATTAAAAAAAAAAAATTTTAACAGGGATAAATAAATTTGTTTTTCTTTTAGTCTATCTCATTCCTTTGCTATTAATGTACCCACTGATGACAATATAACAAATTGAATGTTATTATGTATTATTTAGTTGTATTTTATTTTTTACACAAAAAAATACTTTAACTGAGCCACACAATAATAATAACATATGACCTTGACTTCGATACTGACCAATACTAGCGCCGTCAGTGGCCGATAGAGTTATTAAATTGCTCTATTCCGTCATCCTCAGTAAATTTTGAGAGATTATTCTCTTTATAGACCTCCATGATTGTAGTATTCAATATTGCAGCATAGTCTTCGCCTAACGGTGTGAAGAGCCTTCAAATTTATTTTTGATTTATGTAAGTTTTAATTGTTAGGAAAAAAAAAAAAATTATACTTGACCCCGCGTAGTTCTTACAAAATTTAAAGATAAGTTTTAAGCCAACAGTATTCAATCTTATATATAGCGGGGTCAAGTATAATTTTTTTTTTTTTTTTTTTTTCCTACCAATTAATACTTACATAAATCAAAAATGAATTTTCTCCTTTGGTTTTTCTAGTATCATATCATATTGTATATAAGTATATCAAAAATTAATTGAAAGCAAAGAAGTTACATCATATTTCGAATACTTGACGCTTCTTTTTGTATACAAAAAATGTGTTTCTTTTTTTGTTGTTATTATGTTATATGTAATATTACAATTATTTTCACCTAACTTGAACCGTAATTTTAGTTAAAAAATTTTCTACGTGTAAAAAACAAAAAAACATCAGAATAGTGAATAAGTGGAGATAAAAATGAATAACCATTTACTTTTATTGTTTCAGATAAAAATTTAGTTGATGCTTTTTTCAACTTCGTAGCTTTAACCAAGATATACTACTGAATGTCATTGGCCATCTGAGCAATATATAAAATATCGTATATTAATACTAGTACGATTCTCCAAGTTAAAACTAAATTGGTAACTCAGATTTCTCGGAAAAATAAGCTTCAAACCCAATCAAAAGGAAATCGATATAAAAATTGCTAAACAAAAATAAAAGATAATAAATTTGAACACTCATCAAGTCAAAAAAATTTAGAGCGTACAAGTTGTATATCATATTGCGGATCACTTTTATCACCCATCACCATTCCGTTTTCTACCTTCCGGCAGTCTTTTACGACCAATGTCAATTACTTGAAACGAAGGTAACTATGAAATAAGCCGTTTTCCAATAGATTATAATGAGTTACTTCACTATCATGTTTATATAAAGGTTTTCATCGGGAGATTTGAGTTCCGAATTAGATGATGAGGTGGATCAGAATTCAAGGATGGTCACCATGGTTCACCAAGACTCTCCTCAACCTCATCAAGTTGTCTCAGATCGACCATTACACCCAGCAGCAGTACCACTAAAACCACTACAAGCGCCTGTACCAGGTGCTTCTCCGACAAGTGTTATCACGTCTAGTGATTTAAGTCTTAATTTGAGATCAGGGTCAAAGACAACGAGTGCACCATCATCACCTGCTAAAACCAGAGAAAGTCTTTTGCAGCGCGTACAAAGCCTCACTGGTGCAGCTCGTGATCAGGTAATTTTATTTAGAGACTTGTAGACTACATTCAATTATAAATATATCCAAAACGACCCGAGCGAAATTTTGTTAAGACTAGCCTGATTTGACTGCCAATCTTGATCAAGACTTCAATGCTTGATTAAGACAGTCTTGATCAAGCTTGCATCAAGAAAACTTCAACTTGTTCGTGATAAGGTCTTCTCATTTAAGTCTTGATCAAGACTTGAATTCAATTTGCACTCGGGATACCGTCACGTATACAGTTATATATAAATTTTTTTATCTTAGGTACTTCACGAAAAATAGGTGTCAAGAATGTTCAAGCAGATTTTATTCTGACAATCGTTTTTTCTTTTCACGTTTTTTTTTTTAAATTTTTTTTTTGATATACCAATTGTGTTTGATCATATCGAGTTGATTCATAAAAAATTATTATTTCTTTTTTTTTTCGGTAAATATTTGATATAGTTCTTTTATTATTTATAAATCTATATTGTCGTTACAATTATTTAAATTAATGTTGATTATAAATTTTCATTTATGTTACTAATCTATAGAATATGTATTTTATATGTTGCATGTTTAAGTTTTGTAGACAAAATTAATTATTAATATTAAACAAAAAAAAATTATAAATTTTGAAAGAAATTATAAAATTAATCAATAAAAATAGAAAATTAACAACAAAATTTGAATAACATTAGATTAATACATATTTTGATGTCGAAATTAAATTAACAGAATCCGGATTGATTAAAGTGAATTACAAAATAAAAACAATGAAAAAATTTAATACTATAGTATGTATTGAAAAAATAATCACCATGTAATAAATAATAATATTATTATAATGTAATCACTTTGTTTCATTTAAAAAAATTCTTTAACATTAAAGAATGTTATTTTATTATAAAAAAAGGATCCTAAACAATGATCAATATATTATTTATTTTGTTCCTCAATTTCTGTACTTTTGTCTTGATGATTTCGATATTTCAAAATTCCAAATATTTCGTTTGATTTACTTCTTTTCTCTGTAATTATATCATAGCCTTCAGGACAATTACCAGAAGTTACACCAACTGAAATTTTTATTGTTTAGTAAAAAAAATACTTTTCATATCAAATCCAACGGCCACATAGGAAAAGGCTGCATAGGAAAATGGTCCCGTGGCACCCCGCGGTGAGGGTCAAAGATTATCTTTGGTTTTGGCTTTTCTACGATTCGTAGTGCTTCTTATAAATATGCCTACTTTTACCAAGTTTTACCAATGGACTTAGTTTATTTTTGGCAAATAAATTCTTTTTTTTTTCTAAGTTTAAATTATTATAAAGGTATATAATTGCTAAGGTATATGTAATTGCAAAGGTATATATAATTGCAAAGGTTTATGTAATTGCAAAGGTATATATAAATACTTAGGAATATAATTGCGGATAATTTTTTATCACCCATGCATGGTTAGTAGATCTTGCAAAGGTATATATAATTGCAAAGGTATATATAATTGCAAAGGTTTATGTAATTGCAAAGGTATATATAAATACTTAGGAATATAATTGCGGATAATTTTTTATCACCCATGCATGGTTAGTAGATCTTGCAAAGGTATATATAATTGCAAAGGTATATATAAATGCTAAGGTAAGAAAAAATCTTAGAAAAAAAAAAAAATTTATTTACCAAAATATCATAAACTAAGTCCCTCATAAACTTGGTAAAACTAGACATATTTATAAGAAACACTACGAATCGTAGAAAGGCCAGAATCAAAGATAATCTTTGACCCTCACAGCCGGCGGGCACGGGACCATTTTCAGTATTTGCCTAGGAAAATAGTCCCGTGGCACCCCGCGGAGAGGGTCTAGGATCATCTTTGATTTTGACCTTTCTACGATTCGTAGTGCTTTTTATAAATATGCCTAGTTTTACCAAGTTCTATATAGAAACTAATTTTTCTATATAGAACCTAATTTTTATATAGGTAGATGTATTTATATTCAAATATTTATTCCTTATGCATATATTTATATAAATACATATACTACGTGTAGCTGGATAGTGGTAAGTCTAGGTAAAACTCGAAATTAATTTAAAAGAACTTAGAACAAAAAAAATTAGGCTAAAATAAACTAAGTTTTTCATTATAAACTTGGTTAAACTAGGCATATTTATAAGAAACACTACGAATCGTAGAACAGCCAAAACCAAAGATAATCTTCGACCCTCACAGCCGGTTGACATAAGACCATTTTCCGGCATTGCCAATCCAACAGTTTGGTACGAAGGCACATTTAGTTACAACCGAAAAAATTTACATGTTGTAATTTATACTGTGTACCATTTATATGTTGTGATTCAATGTGTAGAACCTTAATCATCAATAAATTAAATTTTTTTTTTATATCCTTGGTTGTAGAATTTTCCAAAACTTTTCGTTTGACTCTAATGCGAGCTTTCTATTTTAATTATTTGAAAAGCTGTGACAATTATTATTAAAAAAACGCAGTAAAATACTAGTACTAGTCTCCACTTACGTAAATCTCGAAAAAAAATAGGAAAATATAATCGCATCTTTTTTTTATTCAATTATTTTTTCTTTTGAATCAATTCGCAGGGTGCTTCAATTCTTGGTGCTGCTGTTGGTGGTACTAATCGCATTCCTCCATACAATAAAGATCGTTGCTTTACTCTATTAGTCGTAGATGATCAAAATACTGATTGGAGTAAATATTTTCGCGGTCGAAGACTTTATGGTGAATACGAAATACGCGTTGAACAAGCCGAATTTCGAGAATTGTCATTGACTGCCTGTGAAAGTGGTGTTACTGTCTCTGTGGCAATTTTACGAAATGGAACCAAAGTTATAAGGTAATAGTATAATTGAAAAAAAAATCCACAATTGCAAACTCATAGTAAGCAATTTTCCATCCCGAGAAGTTAACATGACCGCTATTCTAGTTGACTATATTAGCGTAATTTGAAATTTTTCAGTTCCTGTCCCACACGGAAATATTTTATAAAAATTTTATAGAAGTTGTTTTATAAATAATTTTATAAAAAATGGGCAAAAAAATTATCCAAACTTTGTATTATCTTTTTATAAATATTTTATATATACAATAAAAAAATTTAATTATACAATAGTATGTATTGAAAAAATAATCCCCATGTGATAAATAATAATATTATTATAACGTAATAATTTTGTTTTATTTAAGAAAATTCTTTAACAGCAACAAATGTTATTTTATTATGAAAGAATGATTCTAAATAGTCATCAATATATCATTTATTTTGTTCCTAAATTTCTGTACACTTGTCTTGATCATAATTTTGATATTTCAAAACTTCGAAAATTTCGTTTGATTTACTAATTTTTTCAGTAATTATATTATGGTCTAGATCATGGCCTTCACGACAATTACCACAATAGCTTTTAGAGTAAAATCAAGCTTTTGAGTATCAATTAGACTTGAGTATTGATTAGATTATCATATGTTGTTATAATATCATAAATAGAAAAGCATTACACCAACTGAAATTTTTATTGTTTTTTCAAATCAATCTGATTATCATAATTATTTTATTATCAGTATATTTTTCAATAACAAATAAGTTGTTCAGTAGAAAGAATATTTTATTTTCAAGTATGATAACTATTTACTCACAAAATGTACGAGGCTATGATGAAACAATTGTCAAGTAAATAGTTCATACTTGAAAATAAAACATTCATCATTATCATTATTTTACATCATATTGAAAATGAAATTTTTAATTTTATCATTATTTAATGAATAATTAAAAATCTCAAAGGTTATTATAATAAAAAAAACTGCTCTCACAATATTTTTATTAAATTAAGCATTGATCATTCAAATCAATATTAATAAAATTGCAATTAATATAAAAAGAGAAAATAAAAAATTATATATTTTTAGTTTAAGGTCGAAAGTAAAGATAATTTCCAGTTATTGTATTTTTGATTTTTTGGGCCTAAATAAAAGCCTGAATGATTATCTATTTTGATGAATTTTTTCAAAATTTAATTGAGTTTTGTTTTTGAGATAATTGATGTCAAAGTTGACAACTTTAACACACAGGATAGGGATGGTACACACATTTACGCTTGTAGCTAAACCAATATCTATTATAAATCGCTAATTTTACTATCATTTTATACTTCTTTTTAATACGGATTTTTTAAGCCTATATAGAACCTTTCCTACAGTACATTTCAATAGATATTTAAGTTTTGGTGCTCAAATTTCCTCAATTACAAGGCTCATAGCTGTCATCACAATTCTATCCGCCAACCCTGCTGTTTACTTTCTCACTTATTCGTCGTGATGTCTCATATTCTTCCAAGCACACAACTCAGTATACGTGATTGCAACGTTCCACGATCATTTTTTTTTCGATTACGGTAGTATGTGTGTATATATATGGATAGACGAAATTTAACACAACGAACGACAATTTGACAGTATAG
This sequence comes from Lysiphlebus fabarum, assembly GCA_011426435.1. Classification (NCBI taxonomy): domain Eukaryota; kingdom Metazoa; phylum Arthropoda; class Insecta; order Hymenoptera; family Braconidae; genus Lysiphlebus; species Lysiphlebus fabarum. Next base: position 83,719 of record WSYQ01001363.1, read on the forward strand.
CGAAATTTGGGATGTTGGGGCACTAAAAATCTTTTTTTTAAGTATAGGCAAATAGGTGCCCTCTCGGACCTAAACTTGATTCACCTTTGCTCTTTACTTTCGACCTTAAAATTATTTTAAAAAAAAATTATTTATTTATTCATTGTATAAAATTTTATAAATTTACGCTCCTGTCAAATTGTGTATTAACAAAATAAACAATTTAAGACCAAAAAGATGAATGTCGGTCGATTTTTTAAAGAGTTATGCGATTTATAAAAATACGCATATTTTGTTATTTTGCTAATTAACAAATTTCTAATAATAGAAAAAAATATTTAAACTGTTATGAAGATAGTTTTTTTCACTCTCTATATCCTGTCAAAAGTTAGCAGTAATGATTTGTTTTTAGTTTTCTTAATATTTGCTGTTTAAGATTTTCCTTTTATCTATTTTTAATAACAATAAGTTCATTAACAATTGAATTTTTTTTTTTTTTTTTGGTTGTAGAATTTTCCAATACCTTTCATTTGACTCTAATACGAGCTTTCTATCTTAATTATTAAAGAAGCTGTGACAATTATTAAAAAAAAACGCAGTGAATTCAATACTCCGCCTACTTAAAATAATATTAAATTTTCATAAATATTTTATAAAGTTATTACAAAATTTTGATAATTTTTTTGCCCATTATTTATGAAATGATTTATAAAACAACTTTTATAAAATTCTTGTAAAATTTTTATAAACATTTCCGTGTGGGGTAATACCGTGACTAAGCATATATACACGTTCAGTCGTATCAAACATTCAAGTTAAACCGATAATATCATTGAATTTTTACAGAAACATTAATAATAACGAACTATACATGTACAGTGCGTTCATATCTGCGAAGGTCGGGTTTACTCATAAAACTTTGCTTGTCGTTAGTTTGCATTGAAAGAAAACTTTTTTTTACGTTATCAATAATATTATCTTTATTTTTTTTGCAGATCTTTCGAACCCGATTTTCTTTTGATCCGTCAAAATCTTTGTGATGCAAATGAAAACTATAAGAATCTGCTCTTAGGTTTTATGTATGGAAACATTCCGAGTGTTAATAATTTATCAGCTATTTACAACTTTCAGGTATTTATGAGTCAAGAACGTTCCAGTATATAATTTATTTTGATCATTATGAAAAATAATCTTAAAAAGTGATGCGAAATTCTGAATAGCTAGTAATCAAATAATGCTATTCTATTGTCACATCAATATACAGTAGAGCCTCGATTATCCGAACCCTCTGTTATCCGAACCACCGTGTGAGTATCCGAACGTTCTACTATCCGGACGTTTTTATAAAAAAGAAAAAAAAAAAAATAGAAGAGATTTACTAGCAAAAAAGCGCATAGCTGCTGTTTGTCGGCCAAAAGTAGATGTTTTTTTCGAAGAAAATATTTTTTATTCTAGTACATATTTTGTGGTTTGATTTTTATAAATATTGTAAAAATATTTCATGTTTGTATTAAAAGTGTATTAGAAATAGATATTTAATATCTAATCATAGGTTTTTCAATATGTATACATAAAATATTTTTATAATATTTATAAAAATCAAAAACCAAAATATGTACTAAAAAAAAATTATTTTAAATATAAATAAGATTATGGAATAAATATTATTACATTTTATTATTTTGAAATATGACTTTGTTTATTTATAGCTACTTCGTAAGACCACAAAATTTCAAACAACTTGTTTTTATATTTTTTCTAAAATACTTTAAAACGACGATTATTTAATTTATGTACACATTTTTAATAGTCTTTTTTTCAACAATCTTGAATATTCCTACACATGGTCAACAAATGCATCAACTTTTCAAATGAAAATCACGTTACAAATAAAACTATAAACTCAAGTTCCTCTTTTGGTAATATTGCAACATATTTTTAAACAAACTATTCGTCAAAAGTTATAGAAAATCTCACATCTGTCAAATAACTGCACTAACGTCTTCTTAATACAGAGAATGATCGTAAAGTCGATAATAAAAAAGTAAATTTATAACTATTTAACTTTCATTCTATGATCACAAATGATTGTTGATTATTCTTCTTTTAAATATTTACTTTTTTACCATGCATGGTACGGCAAATGAGGCTGATTGCCGTTAAATGAATTCATACTTGATTTCTTTTTTTTAGCCTTATGTTTTAAACGAAAAAATTATCTATGTTGACACTGTATTTCAATTTTTTCGCCTCAGTTTTTCTAGATAATGAATGTATTCCCTGTATATCAATTATGACTCGAGACTTGAATTTCAGAACAGGAGCACAACCATATTTCGAGTAAATGGGCATAAAATTTTGTGTTCTCATATACAAGCCTCTTAAACTAAAAATATTAGTACGAGTATGCTGTTCAGCAAACAGCCTTGAAATTGTTACTGCATTTAATATGCGGCCCTTACAAATTCTTAATGACCAAGTTCGTGACATCATATTTTTCTATGTAGGATAAGCCATGGGTGTTTGCACATTTGCTGGGAATAAGTCATCGTCTTGGAAAAGAGAACTTCCCTCTCATCGATCAAACTTTCTATCCGGATTTTAAAGAAATGGTGAGTTTATCATGGTGGATATATTAACTTTGGCACTTAAGCTTCTTCATCAGATGAATCATACACTACAGATAAATATGCAAAATATCGAATTTTCTACAAATAATAAAGATGTGCATGTAATTTTAAATATCGCTGTTTTTATATCTTCACTGTATAGAGTAGTGATATTTGGTTTCTGCCAATGTATCGACAAGCCGATTTTAAAGCAGAAAGTGTCAAGTACTTTCACGCGATACTTTTTTTTTGGCCGATGTATCCATACTCGATACTTTTTTTCAAGAATCGGGAAAAAATTCGGATGTACTTAACTACTCAGCTAAGAAAAATATAAAATTACTCAGTTAATTTTTTTTGTTTTATAAATTTTTTTTCTATTTTCATTTATTTTCAAACCATGGGTCTATTATTAAAAAAAAATATATATATATTTGAACAAAAAGCATAATATTTTAACTATCAAATACTTTTTCTGGCAGATGCATAGATTTTCCGATTCTTGACAAAAAAGTATCGATAGTCTGATTCCGATACTTTTTTTAAGAATCGAAGACCTCTTATAAATAAAATGATTAAAAAGAATCTTGAAGAATCTATGAGGGTAACAATAAAAAAAAAATACCGGTTGCAGATTTACAGAGTGTGAACTCATGCGACTGCTAATTGAGTATATACTGAGAAAAAAAATGTCTGCATTTAAGAGAAAAGTTGCTTAAAAATAGCAAAATTTTGCTTGAAAGTTTTAGACTTTAATTTAAAAAAAAAATGTATTAATTTGAGCAAAATATTTTTTAATTAAAGCAAATTATTTTCTTTAATTTAAGACAGTTTTTTCTTTATTTAAGACAAAAGAGAATTAATTTAAGCGAAACTTTGCTAAAAAGAAAGCACGCGTATCCCTTAAATTAAGCGAATAAGCGATCTAGTTGAGAAAAAAGTTGCTAAAATTGAGCGACATTTCATTTAATTTAATGGGTAAATCGTTTAATTTAAGGAAGTTATCGATTAAATTAATAAAAAATTGTTTTAAAAGAAATGAAAATAAAAAAAAAAAATTATAATTCAATTTTTTCTTTTTTATCAGGATTTATCAAATTTTACACTAGAAGATTGATTGTAGATTTTTTTTTTTTTTTTTTTTTGCTACCCTAACCGAGCCTCGAACCCCTGCCTGATCTAAACCTATCTAAACGTATACTTTTAGAAAGCCAGTGCGTTACCTCCTGAACCATCGCGCGTTAACACATTCGAAACAAAATTATGAAGCACTTGTATCAAAAGTTTCATCACGATAAGCTGGTTGGTTTTATTTCCGTAATATTTAACTTATTAATCTCAAAAATTATTAATTTATATTCACTTTTAACTCCCCGATAAACTGAATAATCATTTTATAGTGCTGTGTGTTTATTCGTAAATCATTACTTTTAGATTTTCTAAATTTTGGGAAAAAATGAGTCGAGACTCTACCGAGTCTCTTGATATGTTCTAATATTTATTATTTTTAAATTGATTATTGATAAACTTTTATTAAACTTTTTATTTCTATAATTTATAGAAGGAAACACTTTAAATTGAACCACCAAGCTCGGAAAACGAACCTCCAAAATAACAACAAAAAAAAAATTATTTAAACAAGAAATGTTATAAACAATTGCGTAGAATCTTTAATAATAAACTTTTTTTAAATTTTTTTTTCTGTTATATAAAAAAGGACACGCTTTCATTTGTACGACCGAGCTCAGAACTCGTACCTCAAAAATAACGATAGAAAAAATAATTTTTTAAATTGGCTACCTCTAGAGAAGGTTTAAATTGGAGGAGAAAATGCAACTTGAAAAACAAAAAACTACTCTTACAACTTTTGTTTAAAGAATTATTTGATCAATTACATTTGTCTTCCTAGTTATTTGTCTGAATAAACCCTGTAGTTGTACTTCATTGAATAAACTGAATCCTATTCCGTTCACATAACTGACATTATTGGCTCGAAAATAAACGGAACAATTATGTGTCTTAACATTAAAATGTATAAATGACATGGTATTTCTATTTCAGATATCGGCACCAAGATATCCGACCGTCGTAAAACTTGGACATGCGCATGGTGGTGTTGGTAAAGCTCGAGCGGAAAATATACAAGAATTTAACGATCTTGCTTCACTTGCAGCACTGACTTCATGTTACTCGACTGCTGAACCATATGTCGATGCTAAATATGACGTCCATATACAGAAAATTGCAAACAACTACAAGGCATTTATGTGAGGCATTCATTCGTATTTGCAATTCAATTTAATTTTTTTTATTTAATTTTTTGTATTTACAATAGGCGCAAAAGTATCAGTGGTAATTGGAAGACAAATACTGGGTCAGCAATGCTTGAGCAATTGGTTGTAACTGAAAGACACAGGTTGTGGATAGATAATGTAGCGCAATTATTTGGTGGTCTTGACATTTGTGCAATCGAGCTTCTTGTTGCAAAAGATGGTCATGAATACATTATCGAATTGAATGATAGTGCTTTACCACTGATGGGGGATTCACAAGAAGAGGATCGACGTCATATCGCAGATCTTGTTACAGCAAAAATGCAGGTACGTATATCGTTCGAAACTTTATAAAAATAGTTATAATTCCCCGTTTCTTTCAAAGGCATATTGTAAAGTTCCAAGATCCTTGACAAAGACTACATCACGAGGATCCATGTCTAGTCTTAATCTGTTATCAAGCCCGAGTGAAGAACGTGGGGTGCCATCGGGCCCTCCAGCTGGATCGGCCCCCGTTCTGACTTATCATGGAAACAAATCGTCAACTACGAGCGTTGGAACTTCTGGTCCAATTGCAAACAATGCTAATAACGTTTCTTCATCAGACGGCCAGCTTCAGAAACAAGAATCATATGGTAAAAGACGTTTTCTTTTAGTATTCAATATTTTAAAAAAAATGAAAATTTTCACTTTTAGTTTCGCAACCGGGTAGCAGCATTGCAGCACCACTACCAATACGTCGTTCAGAAGAGCCCCCACCATTACCACCATCACGTATATCATTAAATCGTCAATCAAGCCAATTATCACAAAATTCATCAATATCTACGAATGAAGATTCTGAAGACACAATGAAAAATCTTCGAAAAACTTTCGCAGGGATATTTGGGGAAATGTGAAAAAACAAAGAACGTGTTACTATACAAGGGCAATAAGAAATTTTGTCAAGGTATATAAAAAAAATACGAAACATTGAATATTATTAAAAATCGATAGTTTCCATTGCAACTACAGTTTTCTAGAACGTGCTTAATCTATGATGATATTTATCAGCATTATTTGAATAATTAAATCTAGTAATAAAACTTGAAAAACATGCAGTATTTCTGGTGTAAGCTTTTTACCATTGTAACAGACGACTCTACATGCTTGAAAATTTCAGAGAGTTCTTTGTGTCAATACATGGAACTTATCATAAATATATGTCGTTACATAATTTTATTATTACACTAAGAAACTGATATATATATATTTGGTTTTGGTAGTCAATATAGAGATTTACCATAATGAGTTTCAAAAGAAATATGAACTTAATGTTCCAGTTCTATGTTTTTATGATCTACCAATAACACAGTTCAATATTTCTATTCTGATTAAGATTATATACTTTGTTTTAACTTTATTTTGAAGATTCAGCTTAATTTATCCTATCGAATAATGAAATTCGTTGCTCAGTCGATTATTGAGTTACTGATAATCCAATGAAATAAACTGTCATTACGTTCGTCTAATGTTTTTTAGCCAGAAGTTTTAGTCTACAGGCACATACACACACAGTTTCTAACCATATAGTAATATGACTAATACTATTAACGCTCACGTGTTATACCTTTGAGAGCCATATTACCACGCAAAACTTATAATGAACCTGATCAAGACTTTTTTATTCGAATAGACTTATTTATGAGTTTTGATTTAGCTGTTGTGGCCGAGTGTGTCATGCAGAATCTATATGAAGTTGATACATAAATTTCAATATCGATTAATTATAATTTATACGAACAATTAGGAATATTTTGTTTAATGAACCGTCATTTGGCTGAATAATTTGTTATTTTTTTTCTCTAATTCTTAATGAAACGAACGGATAGTACTAAGAATGCCTGTTTTACGATATAACCGAGGGAAGCTGGTATAAAAGCTTCACGGCTTAAAAGCCAGAGGGTACTTCAAACACAAAAGCAAAAAAGACGAGTAATTCTAAAATAATTGTTTAAAAAATTATTTATGCAATTACATTTGTTTTTTTAACTAATAGACAATTAAAAATATATTTTAAATTATTAATTAATAATTTTTAAGTAAACAATTGGCTGAGTTTAAGTAAACAATTGAACAAAAAAAGCAACGTGATTTTCTGAAGGCATTACTTAATTTGACTTTTATTTAATCTCGTGGTTCCCTGTGAATTTCACTTTAATTCACAAACTAAAACAAATTCTGAGATACTCGTGATGTAACACACAGTTTATCAACGGATACTACTTGATTTTCTCGAGTTACCGTTACTTGTTAGATACATATCGATCAGAAAAAACGAGGGTACAGAATATCAACATGAATCTCAGAAAATTTCAGGGTTCGACTTATATTTTCTATGTGCGTGATAGTGAAATGCACATTGTATGTCATCGATTCTGTCGAATAAGTATTGCCGTCAGATAATCAAAGTGAAGTTCTCTCCGTGTAAATATTCTATGTGGAATCTGGAAACCGAACTATTTGTTACTGCATTTTGGCATGCAGTGGGCTTTAAATTATTTCAAGACTAAGTAGAGAACGTCTTTCGTATCCGAGAAATAAGTGTGGTTTAGTATTTTTTTTTCAGAGAAAACGTGACGGTCTTTGGCCATATGCGTAAAGAATCACGGCAATGGGTGTGCACTAATTTTATTTATCCTTGGTTCACGCTCGGTATATCAGTGATTTATCAATGGCTTATACTAAGCTATTTATTTAGACAATTTTGAGAAATGCCATCAAGCCATTTATGGCAGCTAATATTAAATTGCCGTTATGATCTAGGACTGGCAAATTCATGGCCCGTAAACGATTCGTACGAGGTGACGGGTTAATCGACGTTGTGGCATACCGTGGTGGCACTTTTTTTAAAAATTAAAAAAAAAAAATTCGATTTTTAAAAATATTTGGACACAATGCCTCGTTAGGTGGTTCATATCCACCATAAGAGCAAAATTCCAAAATTAAATTAAAGTTTTTATAAAAAGTATACATCTTAAAAATCTGTTTTTTTTTTTTTATTGAAAAGTTTGAAATTGATTTATTGGTTAATGAAAAAGCCAAACATTTTTATCTGACCATAATCATAAAATAAGATAATATATATTTGAGACGTCGAGAGGTTACCTCTATCTCGTGTATAAATAGGCACGGGAGTTATCTTGCGTTTTCTCTCTCTCTTTTTTCTCATACTTGACGCGAGGCACTACCGTGCTTCTTGATAAGAAGTTTTCAACTGACGATGCAATATTGAATACTAAAGGCCTGTGTCGACTAGCATAGGTGTTTAACAAACTTCTATGTCATAATCGATTTATTACCAGAAAAAACTAAATTTTTTAGTGATAACTGAGAATGATCTAGTTGTTTTTGGTAATAATCGGACTATGGCCTAGAACTTTGGTCGAAAACTGTGCTAGTCGACACAGGCCTCAAGTTTAAGAACTGTAGTGCCTTGCGTAATCATAATAAATGTGTTTTACATCATTCACTATTATCTTGCTATATTTTGAATTTTATTTCACAAACAACATATGGCGCACGCACCATCTTCAAAATGCCAATGCGATATTAAAATCTGAGTTTTAGAACAGAAATATGCTTCGACAGAGAATATTTTTTTTTTATGAAAATTTTGATATTAATTCAATAATTGATAATGGATGATGAGAATAAAACAGGAGAATAAACTTCAACAGAAGGGTAGGTTTTGATGGGACCATATAGCTCCCGATCCAGGTGGAGAGAACTAACTTTGAACGAAAATTCGGCTACTTGCTCGGCTTCGGCTTAAAATAATTATTTTTTAAGTATTTGTTTATTAAATTAATTACTTTAGGTAATTTTGAATGCATTTCACAAGAACAAACAGCTAGAAAAACAGATGTATTTTTTGAAATACATTTTTAAAGAATATTTTTATAGTCAATTGTTTTTTTTTCTATTAGCATCATATGTCGTAGCTGTTGATTAATTCAAATGATTAATTTAAATAATTTTTAATATATTCAAAATCAACAAATGACTTTAGGAAGACAAATGCAATTGATCGAATAATTTCTTAAACAGTAGTTGTAAAAGTAATTGTCTATTCTTTAATGCATTCTGCATCTTCTTCTGTAGCCATTTGTTAAATAAAAAATTATTCTATGAAATTTTTAATGCATTTCTAATAAATAGATGATTATAGGAAGATAAATTCAGTTGTTTTAATAAATTTTTTTTAATTAATTCTACAGTTAGATGTCTTTCTTTTATTTTCATCCTTTTTCCTTAGCTAAGTGTTTATTTAAATAATCGATTAAGATAATTTATTTGTTTATTTATCATAAACAAATGGCCAAAGATACAATTGATTAAACAATTTTTTGAATAATATTTATACAAGCGTATTTTTCTTTTTTGCAACTCCGTATTTTCTATTAGTCATTTGATCTTCAAAAAAGTAAGATAGATGCAGTTGTTTAAATAATTTTTTAAAGAGTGATTGTACTAATAATAGTTTTTTTTTTTTTTAATTTTCTTCTGTACTGAATTTTTAAAGAACAAATATATCATTATTATAATTATATAATTTTCGAACAATATTTAGGCAAATACTTGTTTTTTTTTACAAATCCATTTTCTACCTTAGTCATTTGTTCATCCAAAAATTATTGATTGTTTATTCAAAGTTCATTAAATTTGAGGTCCACCGGTAGTTGTACTTAAATAAATAAGTTTTTAAACAATAACTAAACAAGTGATTGTCTTCTTTTTAATTATACTTCATTCGGAACTATTTGTTTATTTAAAAAAATTATTCATGTAATTTTAGATAAATTTATTAGGCAAAAATAACTGAAACGAAAAATTCCATTAAATGTATAATTACATATTCTTCCATAGCCAATCGTTGATTTAAGAATTATTAATTATTTATTGAAGATTTATTTTTAAATATTAATGAGCTAGAAAGATAGATGTAATTGCATAAATAAATTTCTAAAAAATTATTTTTCAAGTATTTTTCAAGTAATCAAATTAATCACTTTAGGTAATTTTGAATGCATTTCACAAGAACAAAAAGCTAGAAAAACAGATGTATTTTTTAAAATAAATTTTTAAAGAATATTTTCATAGTCAATTGTTTTTTTCTTTTATTAGCATCATATGTCGTAGCTGTTAATTAATTCAAATGATTAATTTAAATAATTTTTAATATATTCAAAATCAACAAATGACTTTAGGAAGACGAATGCATTTGATCGAATAATTTCTTAAACAGTAGTTGTAAAAGTAATTGTCTATTCTTTAATGCATTCTGCATCTTCTTCTGTAGCCATTTGTTTAAATAAAAAATTATTCTATGTAATTTTTAATGCATTTCTAATAAATAAATGATTATAGGAAGATAAATTCAGTTGTTTAAATAAATTTTTTTTAATTAATTCTACAGTTAGATGTCTTTCTTTTATTTTCATCCTTTTTCCTTAGCTAAGTGTTTATTTATATAATCGATTAAGATAATTTATTTGTTTATTTATCATAAACAAATGGCCAAAGATACAATTGATTAAACAATTTTTTTAATAATATTGATACAAGCGTACTTTTCTTTTTTGCAACTCCATATTTTCTATTAGTCATTTGTTCTTCAAAAAAGTAATTTATGTAAACTTAAGTGGATTTTGCAAAAAAAATGGCAAGGAAGAAGATGCGAATGATTTAATAATTTTTTGAACATTGATTAAACAAGTTATTGTTATTTTTTCATTTGCACTTCTTTCCGAAGCCAATTAAATATTGTTTATTAAAAAAAATAATTCATGCAATCTTAAATGTGTTTATCAAATGCAAATGTCCAGAAAAACAAATGTAATTTATTGAATAATTTTTTAAATAATAATTCTACGAGTACTTGTCTTTCAGCAACTCTATCTTCTCTATTAGTCATTTGTTCATTAAATAATTATTAACTATATTTCTTCAAAATGTATTTTAAAAAATTCAATGGCTAGGAATATACAGTTGTGATTATAATCTATAGATAAATAATTGTTTAAACAATAATTAAACTCCCGTAACCGTTTGTCTATTAAAAAAAATTATTATATAAATAATAAATATACAATGTTACTATTTTTTTTAAAAGATAATATATATAATATAGCTATATATATTATTATTTATTCCCTCAAGCATTCGATTTACTAGAAGCGACATTATCTACATTTATACTACAGAACGCTTGATGGTAACAATTACCGACGGCGCAATGTAAATATATAAAAGTAATGGCAATATTATTAGAGAAAGCCAACGAAAACAGATATAACGCTCTTTTTTTGACTTTTGCCTTTTACTCCATACAACTAAATCCCGGACCCGCACCGAAAGATGTTTACACATCAATAATTTTTTACACAATATTATTTTATAAGTACTTCTCTTTTTTTGCAATTGCATCAGTAGTGTTTCTATAGGAGTAGATGGCCAGTCGGGTGGTCAGGGGAAAGGTAGATCGGGGACGTCAGAGGGGTATGGCCGGGTAGGTAAAACAGAAATGATAAATTTTTTCCTTTTCGTGTATATATATATATATAACTTTTTCAAAAATATATGTTGTAAATATAAATAATGAAGAAGAAAGAAAAAATATAAATTAGTATAGGTAAATATACTATATTAATAAAATAAATAATAATAAAAAAAAAAAACAAAAAAAAATATTTCATGTACATATAAAACCAGCATTCTATGTAGATATATATATATATATATATGGCCCATTCTAAGCATTTTCACGGGGTTTGCGGCCTGACCCCCTGCGATTTTGTTCATTTTTTAATATGTTGTAGATTTTGGCATTAAAAAAGACACGTATTTTTTTTTTTTTTTTTTGCAATTTTTGAGGGCGCCACTATCGAATTTCACTCCAATTTCAAGATATCTCAAAAAGCCCCTTTTTTATTTTTCTGAATTTTTGATCATAAATTCGAGGACGCAAAACAAGTATTTTAAGCCCTTGTAGAAAGTGGGCACTCAATGCGAAGTATTTTTTTTCGATTTTTGAAATTTAAAAAAAAAAAATTTTTTTTCAACTTTCGGTCTGTTAAATGGTTTTTTCTGGAAAACTAAGAAGAAATTGGAAATTTCATAAGAGTAAATTTCGATTTCTTTTTTTTTTTTAATTCTGAAAAAAAAAAAAAAAAAAATTTTGGAAAAAAAAATTTGTTTTTTATCATTTTTTCAAAATTTCAAAAATCGAAAAAAAATACTTCGCATTGAGTGCCCACTTTCTACAAGGGCTTAAAATACTTGTTTTGCGTCCTCGAATTTATGATCAAAAATTCAGAAAAATAAAAAAGGGGCTTTTTGAGATATCTTGAAATTGGAGTGAAATTCGATAGTGGCGCCCTCAAAAATTGCAAAAAAAAAAAAAAAAAAAATACGTGTCTTTTTTAATGCCAAAATCTACATATATTAAAAATGAACAAAATCGCAGGAGGTCAGGCCGCAAACCCCGTGAAAATGCTTAGAATGGGACATATATATTATACAATACAATTCATTTATCACATTTCTAAAATGATAAAACTATGATCTTTAAATTAAGTCAGTGAATATGCAACGAAATATGACTTACTGACGGGGCGCTAGAGAATGACGAAAGGTCAATGCTATATGCATGTATATACATGCTATAATCAAATAAAAATATGACAAAAATTTTTTTTAATTTTATTTATTTTTTTTTTTTCAAATGTTTATTTAATGAATATTTTTCATTATTTTCATTATTATTATTATTTTCAAATTTTAATCGGTATTGGAGAATAATATGAAAAAAAAAATATTTCTCCGAGCTGGGTTCGAACCAGCGACCTGTAAGAAATTTAAAATTCACAATATCTATTTTTTTTTTTTTAAATATATTCATAGGAAAAGGATGAGGATATGACAGAGTAAATGAAAACAATAATTTTTAATTTTCAAAAATAATTTTATTATTTCTTATTATTTTACAAATTTTTTATATTATTATATGAATGCTTAGTACTCCTTAAGTTTTTTATACTTAATATTTACAAATATATTTGATTTTTTTTCCCAATATTTTGATTTTGGTTTATTGAAATTTTTTTCCTTTCCTTCATCTAACAGAAAAGTCTTTTCTGAATACTTGTCGATGGATTTGTTTTTGCGTTCAAACATTTTTCTTTTTTGTTGACTCTTCAAGTGATGAACAGTAAATGAGGGATTTTTGTTTTATATTTCTAATATATATATATATATATATACTATCGGATAAAAAATTATTCCTTTGAGCCGGGTTCAAACCAGCGACCGATGGATAACTTTTGTATTTGTTTATAATTAAATTACAGTCCATCGCTCTACCAACTGAGCTATCAAAGGTTTGATTACCTAGCATTTTTTATGCTGATAAAACAAACACCATTGTTTTATTATTCACATGAGAATTTGCTGACTCTAACTACGTGACATTTCAATAATTACTCATACTATTTGATTGTTTGATTCCTATATAAACGAGAAACTTTTGTGAAATTTTATCATTCGAAAATCAAGACTGTAACAAAAGGTAAGAAATTTAAAAATATATTTATAAATTTTATATTATACGTATTTATTTGCTCAAAATGTTTGTAGAAAAAAAAAACAGCACGAATAAAATGGAACAACAATTGAATAATATTGCTAAAATGGAAGCCAAATTGGTTCTTAAAAAAATATCAGAGTTGGAAGTCAATGAAAAGTACAAAGTAACAGCTCTACACAAAATCCATAATGGATACAATGGAGTTATTGCCATATTAAATGACGAATTCAATGTCTTTTTACCAAGCAGAATCGCCAAGTTTATGAAAAATAATGATTTTTTTACAAAAATTAAAAATGCTGCAATCGATGGATGTTTACATCTTATTTTTTTGGGAGGAAAATACAACAAATGTGAGTTTATTTTCTCATAAAATGAAAAAAATCCAACAAGTTTGTTAGCTTCAAATGTATTTATTATCTAGACAATAATATAAAACTGATAAACACCAAGACTAAGCGAATTCCAAAAAATTGTAAATTATTAAAAGATTTGATAAAAGATGTTTACTATGTTGTGACAAAAATTGAAAGTTGCTGTGAAAGAAAGTCTGGTGCAAGACTATCAGTCGAAATAAATAATAAATATACTGTTTTCTTATCAAAAAAAGATGCTGAGTATTATTTTTATAATAAAAAAAGGTTCCTCGAATTGGAGGATGGTATTAAAAGAAGAGTTTTAACATTGCAATGTATTGGAGAAAATAATCAAGTTGTATTATTAGAAAATTGGTCGGAACCTATTGACACTATATTTAATAAATGAATTATATTTGAAATATCTGTTATAAAATTTTTATTTGAACATTTTTTTTTGTCTTAATCTACATACATAATTCATAAATCTGATTCATTTTCCCATGTATCATGTTCAGAATCGAAACCTAACCATCTTACAAGTACTTTATTTTTACGTTTTTTTATAATTTTTTCAACAAGATATCTGGATATCGTACAGGACTGAGTTCCTCTCCATAAAAACATCCTCCAAGATCATTTTCTTGATAGTCTTGATAATTTGTAATTATCGTTCACAGAAGCATATGCACTCATGTCCACCAGGTCACACTGCCATGTCTCATCAAGACCTCTAATGTCGACATGTCTACGTTGATAAAATCGGCGAGCAGGTTTATGTAGTTCATGTGCTGAACACTTCTAATATAGTCATTGTCTTTTTTGCTTTTTTGTTTCTCTTTTGTTTTATACATTTATAGACTTTTTGTTTTCAATGCGTCCAACTTGATTGCCAGTTGATTAATGATGCGAACGTTTCGTTTTTCACTGTCTTCCAATAATTTCATTATAATAGAAAAAAGATTTTCAATTTCATTCATAATCATAGACAATGCAACTTTTTTTGAAACAGCATCATTTACGTCTTCGGCATCAGCAATATGACATAATTTTTTTCCAGCAATATCATAATGTACATCTGTTGTAAATTTAAAACCTTCACCAGGAGGTCCTCTTCTCTGTCCATCTAAGCTATATTTTTGTTTTTTCAACAATTGACGTCCAAATATATCAACACTAGACTTTATTGCTCTTTAATGTCTACACAATGACTGCGTGCATGGGATGTTGAATGAGTACTTTATATTATAATACCAGCTTCTTTTAATTCTTCAATAATTGAAAGGATTTCATTGGAGTGACTGTTATTGCCCGCTTTTTCTGAAGCCACAAGTAATTGAAGACGATTGACAAGCTCATTTGGATCATCCCAATTAATATAATCCATATTATTTTTTTTTTCCTTATTTTTTTGTATTGTTTTGTATTTTGGTAGTACAAGTGATGAACCTTTTTTATTTTTTAATTGTTTTTTTCGTAAAGACTTGACAAACAGTGAAATATAATTTTTATATTTTTGTGTTATGTTGGTCAAAAATGTACCTTCCGGTTTAAAATTTTTACGATGTGCATTTGTTAATTTTATAATTTCAATGAAAATTTTCTGATCCACTTTACGAATAATAGATGCATTGGGTGATGACTTAAATAATAATTCCAAGAGTCCTTGAGTCGCAGGATAAATTTTATCTGCTACATAGATATGTTTATTTTTTATTTCAATTGGTGAATTACCAAATGATAATTTATTTTTTAATTTTTGCACGGTATACATTGTATCATTGTTTTATCTTTAGGATTTGATATTTTTTGGTTATCAATCTGTTTTTTCATCTTCCAAATTTTTTTTTTCTTCTCTATTATATCATCGTCTGTATAATCATCATCACCGTCATCACCGTCATCTTCGGGCAAAGTTGACGGATGAATATAATTTTTTTCCACTTTATCATTTTCTAATATTGATTCTTCTTCGGTCTCATAATCTTCTTCCATAGAAAATTCTTCATCTTTTTCAAATGTTTTATCTGAAATTGGTGCTGATTTTCGTTTTGATACATTTGCTAGCATTTTTTTGAGTGGTTCAGTAATAGGTCCTAATACCTCACTTGTTATTCTCTCGTTTTCAACTAGACCATATTTAATTAGTTTATGTTTACGTCTTATTGAATCGCTTGCTTTTTCAATTTCATGCAATAGTGATTTTTCAGAATGTAATTTTGTTTGCTTCATATTGATGCTGTTGACAGTTCACAGTACACAATTCTACTGTCTTTTTCATTGAGAGTCAAACTATATAACGTATATCATAAAATTATCTAATGTATTTTTTTAGATGGTAGATGTTTCACTTGTAGAGGGAGAAACTTTATTTTCAGCACCATCAGTTGTAATGTTTATATAACAATCAAAACCTCTTCTATATCGACCATTATTAATATCACTATCTTTGTCAATCACAAGAAATCCATATTTATCTGTATTCCAACACGTCGAGCATATGGTGCGGAATTTTAAAAAATCCATGTCAGTATTTACATGATCATTGTATATATGTTTCAAATTTCTTTCATCTTTACGAAAAAGTACAAAAAAATTAGCATTATCACGTACCAAATGTTTGGGTCTATGAGCATAGGTCTGAGATAAATAAAAACTATCAACTGCTTGATGTCTACACATGCAAAAAAATGCTCGAACATTATCTTGTTTTTCAGTAGATATATCATCAAAAATCATGAGTGAATTTAGTCTAGCTTCTTCTGGTTGAATAACTTTTTCATGTTCATTGAATGGAAAATAACCAATTTCTTCAACATTATTGATGATTTTTTCGGGTAATTTGTACTTTCGTTGATTAAGTGATTTGGAATAGACATAAACATTCTCAAATCTCAATCCATTTGGATGAATTATTATTGCAAACAAAGCGTTCGTTTTGCCAGAATTTAAAGGTCCACAAAATACTCCTCTTACACTATTTGGTAATAAACTTCCATGTCTTTTTTCGTATAGTTTTTTCGGAGTAGTTTTTTGCACAATTTGATCAAAATTAATGACTGGCAACTTTAATGATTGTTCTTGAAATTCCATGTTTTTACAACTGAACACGCTGCTCGCTTAATTTGTACTAACCCGAAAACGTATAAATACTTGAGATTTTATTAAATAATGTTAGTTCTTTGAACACAATGATTGAACATCAACGTGCAATTAAAAAAAAAAAAGATAAAAAAAAAAAGGAAGGGGGCTATTAAATAAAATCATCAATAGCTTGCCATTTGAACTACACGTTCCACAGTATAATTATTGTGGTCCGGGTACAAAGCTCGATAAAAGATTAGCTCGTGGTGATCGTGGTATTAATCCACTGGATGAACATTGTCGTGAGCATGATATAAGCTACTCAAAAAATCCTGATAATCTTGAAGAACGACATAAAGCTGACAAAATACTTGCTGATAAAGCTTGGCAACGTGTTTTTGCCAAAGATTCGTCACTTGGTGAAAGAGCTGTAGCTTGGGGAGTGACAACAGCAATGAATTTAAAAACAAAACTTGTTATGGGTTTAAATAATATTAAAAAGAATAAAAAAATTCATCATAAAATAAAGAAAAAAATAAAAACTGAAAAGGATAAAGAAAAAATAATTATAAAACGAAATAATAAAAAGAATTTAACGAGTCTCAAGAAAATTATAAACATATCAAAAAAATTTATAAAGCCTGGAATCACTGATCCAATAAAGACAATTCTAGAAGGTGCACGTGATTCTGTCGAAAAAGTTGGTGGAAAGAAAAAAATTTCTTTGCCACGAATTTTACCTATCCCATTAAATAGCAAAAATAATAGCGATGGTAGTATACTACCATATCTTATATCATTATTGGCTGGACTAAGTGCATCTAGTGTGATGACAGGTGGTGCAGCAGCAATTTCAAAAACAATAAATGTTGTGCATGCAGCAAAAAAATTACTTCAAGAAAATCAACGTCATAATGAAAAAATGGAATCAATTTTATTGGGTAAAGGATTATTCCTATCTCCGTACAAAAAAGGATTAGGCCTTTTTTTAAATCCAGCTAAAAATTTGAAACAAAAAAACTTGTAAAGCTACCACATCGAGCTCTCACAAATATTGATATCATCAAATATGCCAAAGCTTTTAAAATTCCTTATTTTCGGGGAGTTTTCATGAGAAATGATTTTTATTGGTCATTTATGTCTTAAGTTTCTAGCTGGTGTGAGACTATAAATAACCATTACTTATGATAAATATATCATTAGTCATGGATGATTCATATACGTTAACATTGTCGAGCAGATCATCGACTCTTGAAACACAATATTTTCCACCGATTGAATTGTCAGCAAATAAAAATTATGTTGCTGTTCTTGTCGAGTTTACAACCTTCAACTCAATACCAAATATTGATATTGGTAATAAAAACAAAACAAAAATCTCAAATTTTTATATACAAAAAAGACTCATTTTTTCCCTTTATTGCAGAATTGTAGATCATCAGAATGCGTACTTTTTTATTCAAAGTTTTCGAAAACAAAAGCAGCGAAATAAAAGTGAAAAAATTTATTTGAATAAAGTTAACTATTGTTCATTGAATGCAACCTTTTTAATTTGCTTGATTCTGGATTAAAAAAATGAGGCGGTTTTTTGACAATCTATTCTATTTCCTAGAGAGATACCTGACGAAAGAAAATTTTTCGTAGAGAAAGCTCACTCTAGCCCTGTCTCGTCTCTTTGCATCATATCCATGTTATTTTAAAAAGGAAACAATTGCATATTTTGACCGCTTTATAAATCTAAGTTTATACAGTTATTCATTTATACAGTTTTTGTCTTTTACCTGTAAAAGTCATATACTGTAAAAAAAAGTCTATACGGTGTAAAGAAAGAAAGATGTAAGTATTCATATACAATACAATTGTTTGTAAATTCGAATTAGTAATTGTCAAAAAACCGCCTCATTTTTTTAATCCAGAATCAAGCAAATTAAAAAGGTTGCATTCAATGAACAATAGTTAACTTTATTCAAATAAATTTTTTCTCTTTTATTTCGCTGCTTTTGTTTTCGAAAACTTTGAATAAAAAAGTACGCATTCTGATGATCTACAATTCTGCAATAAAGGGAAAAAATGAGTCTTTTTTGTATATAAAAATTTGAGATTTTTGTTTTGTTTTTATTTCACTACTTTTGTTTAAATAATCGAAACCAAAATGAAAAATAACAACACCATAAATTGTTTATTAAAAATTTATATTAAAAATTAAATTAGAACTTCAATAATTGATCGATATGATTGTTTTTTTTTTGTTTAACGAGAATGAATACAACTTTATTATTTATGGGAAAAAAAAATTTTTATTTAAGAAATAACAACAATATAAATTGTTGATTAAAGATTAATATTAAAAATTAAATTATAACTTCAAATATTGATCAATTTTGATCGTTTTTTTCTTTTCTGTTTAAAAAAATGTATGCAAACTTTATTATTTATGGGAAAAAAAAAATTTTTACTTGAAAAATAACAATATAAATTGTTTAATAACAATTCATATTAAAAGTTAATATTGAAAATTGAATAATTGATCGATTTTTATTATTTTTTTCCTTTCAATAAAAGAACGAATATATACAGAATATTATCTCTGGAAAAGAAAATTTTCACATAAAAAATAACAACAATATAAATCGTTTGTTAAAAATTAAATATTAAAAATAAATTACGAATTCAGTGATTGATCGATTTCGATTTTTTTTTTTTTTCAAAAAACGGACAGATTCTTACTATAATATTGTTGAGAATGGGAAATCTTTTTCCATAATTATTTGTTTATTTAAAAATTTATTTCTCGTAATTTTAAATGCGTTGTGCGAGAACGTGAAATTGATTAAATGATTTTTTTTACAATAATTCAACAAGTAATTGAATCCGTCTTTTTTTGAAAAAGAAAAAAAAAATCAAAGTCGATCAATAATTGAATTCGTAATTTATTTTTAATATTGATTTTTGATAAACGATTTATATTGTTGTTATTTTTCAAGTAAAATTTTTTTTTTTTCCATAAATAATAAAGTTTGTATCCATTCTTTTTAAACAAAAAAAAAAAAAAAAAACAATCAAAATTGATTAACTTTTAAAAATATAATTTAATTTTTAATATTAATCTTTATTTAATATTTCATATTGTTGTTATTTTGCAAGTAAAAATTTTTTTTTTTCATAAACAATAAAGTTTGTATCCATTCTCTTTAAACAAAAAAAAAAAAAAAACAAAATCAATCAATTATTGAAGTTATAATTGAATTTTTAATATTTATTTTTTATAAACAAATCAAATTATTGTAATTTTTTGAGTAAAAATTTTTTTGTTCAAACCATGTATTAGTAAGAATCGGTGCCTTTTAAACAAAAAAATTTTTGAAATCGATCGATTATCAAAGTTTTTATTTATGTTTTAATTATAATTTTTTAATAAAAAATTGTGTTTTGTTATTATTTTTCAAGTAAAAAATTTTTTTTTCTTTATAATATAAGAGTGTCAACTTGCTCTTTTAAACAAAAAAAAAATTTTTCAAATCAATCAATTATTGAAGCTATTATCCAATTGTTAATTTAATTTTACAATAAATAATTGCTTTTGTTATTATTTTTTGGCCACGGATGCACGGAAAGCAAATTCAAAACAAATATCGTTTCAAGTTTTTTTTTTCTTTAATTTTTTTTTTTTTTTTGACGTCATCAGATTAACCCCTGAGTTAAGATGATAATCATCTACAACTTTAAAAATTAATAACTAATTTACGGTTGGTTTAGAAAAATTCATTTGAACTACCCCCCCTAAAAAATTTTTATCTATAATTTTCATATAAATTTTTTTCTCTATCTCTAACAGGAACCGCGAAATCAACGTTTTTTTTTTATTTATTTCACCTCTTTCCGGCGGGGTTAGAATTTTTTAAATAATTTTTTTGAAATCGCGAGGGTCGAATTAGTTTATAATAATTTTTTTTTTTAAAATGCAACCAAATTTAAAAAATGCTCATTTAAAACGGATTTTTCCTCTATCAACTGTCTCTATGGACATGCGCAGCTGCGAATTTATGCATGTGTGTAAATATGTACATGCATAAGAATAAATATGTCGTGGAATAAAAAAAGAGAGTAGAGTGACACGATGAACGTGAAAGAGAGAAAAATGCAGAAACTCGACAATTTTACTAAAATATTTATTTTTTAGTCAAATCTTGTACCTGGCTTATTCGGAATATTATATCTTTTTAACCATACATCGGAAAAATTCAAGATTAGGCTTATTGGATAGGGAAATATCGACATTAATAAGGAAAGTAATTTTAGTTTTCATTTATAATAAATATTAAGAGAGTTATTGAGCAAATAAAAATTCGTGACGTCATACCCATGAAACCTATTTATATTATATACCCGGTAAGTCTCGCGCTGGGAAAAAATGAGTCGAGACTCTACCGAGTCTCTTGATAATAAAGTTTATAATGAAGGGTGTGAAGTAATAACAATTCCGACAGAAAGTTATGAAATTGAGGACATTGAAAGTTATATACAAAAAGTATTAGTGCAAAGTGCTACAATTAGTATTCAACCAAATAACAATGAGCTACATAGTGAGATAAAATGTAACAGACGTATTGATTCTACACAAAAAGACTCTATTGGAAGATTGCTGGGATTTACACAACGAATTCTTGAACCAAATGTTCTACACAAATCTGATTTACCTTTTGCCATACTAAAGGTCAATACACTCCAGATTCAGTGTAACATAACAACTGGTGCATATATGAATCAGCACAAAGTTCAAACAATACATGAATTTTTTCCAGTCGTACCTCCTGGATATAAGATTGTTGAAGTACCATCTCATGTCATATATCTTCCGGTCACAGTGCGAGAAATACATCAATTACAATTGAAAATTGTCGATCAAGATGGTGAAATTGTAAATTTCCGAGGAGAAATTATTACGATTCGACTACATATTAAAAGTGTTAAATAGAAAAAAAACTATGGGCATCGTTTTCAATAAAAAAGACAAGAAAAAACATAATAATAAAGTTATTGGACAAAGCTATAAATGTGAGACATCATGCCAAAAAAAAATCAGTCAAAAACAAGGCAGCAAAGCGATAACACATCAAAGTATTCAGTTTCTCAAGAGTCTCGGTCTGAATCCACGTCTACAACAGAAGAAATAAAAGTATCATTTTGTTGCTTTTTTTGTATCATACCATGGATGAAATTTTGAGTATACAAGATCCGATTATTTTTGATGAATCAATTGCACATTGTGAGTTACAGGCACATCAGCCTTATGGTGCTTCAACATTCAATAACAACGATGAAATTCGGATTGGAATACAACATCGAGATTTATGTGTCCTGCCAAGTGAAGGTTTATTGCATATTTCTGGAAAATTTCTGACGAGTGATGGAAAATCTGTGCCAAAAACTACTTTACTTGTCAGAATGACAATAGCACATATGTTTAATCTCATAGAAATTTCTATGAGATTAATGCAATTGAAATTGATCGAAGTAAAAATGTCGGTCTTACAACTTTCATGAAAGGATATATTTCATTGAGTCCAAATCAAATATCATTGCTGGAGACTTCTGGATTAATGTCTGATGAAAAATCTTTAATCGATTCGAATGGTTATTTTGATATATCTATACCACTCAGTCTACCGCTTGGATTTGCTGAAGATTATAAAAAAATAATTATAAATGCAAAGCATGAACTAATTATTACAAGATCAAATAGTGATATGAATGCTTGTCTACAAGAACAATCTACAAATGAGAAAGATATTGAAAAAGTACGAATTACACTTCAGAAAGTTAAATGGATTATACCATATATCAAAGTGTCTGATAAACAGAAAATACAACTTTTAAATTACATTGCCAAGGATCCATCTATTGCAATCAGTTTTCGTACATGGGGATTGTACGAGTATCCATTACTACCAGCAACTAAAAAGCAAAATTGGAGAGTGAAAACATCAACACAATTGGAGAAACCAAGATATATAATTTTGGGCTTCCAAACAAATCGAAAAAATTCTTTGACAAAGGATTCAAGTGTTTTTGATCATTGTAATTTGCGTGATGTAAAACTATTTTTAAATTCACAATCATATCCTTATGGAAATTTAAATATTGATTTTGCTCATAATCAATTTTCTCTATTATATGATATGTTTGCATATTTTCAAGCTTCATACTATTATACTGAAACACCCCAGCCATTATTCACAAAAAAAAAGTATTCAGAAGAAGCTCCACTCATTGTCATAGATTTTTCAAAGCAAAATGAATTTTTAAAGTCTGGACCAATAGACATTCGACTTGAATTTGAATCAGCAGAACAATTTCCAGCTCAAACATCAGCTTATTGTTTAATTTTACATGATAGAATCGTTGAATATAATCCAATTAGTGGTTCAGTACAAAAACTCGTTTAAATTATGATGCATGTTTCATTTTGTAATTCGAAACCGACTGTACATGTAATGTATACATGGCAATATGCATATAAAGCTGCAAGGGGTGGAAAATGGGAACAAATTGCTCGTGATGATGCACGATTTAAAATGAGAATACAAAATATAAGTACAATTATTAATCCTGTATTATTAAAAAATATCAACAATATATAAAAAATAATATGTAATGAATAAAAAATATGTAAAATAATAATAAACTGTTGTACTTTTCCTTGATTTATTAAAAATATATTGATTCTCCTCAAAAAAATTCTACTAAAAAAAGAAAAATTACTTTTATTAAATAAAAAAACAACAACAGAGGTTAAACATTTTTTTTCGTTTATTTCATTTTGTTTTGACATATTTTACAATCTTTTATGAATGGTGTTGGACCGTCAAATTCATCTGAATTCTAGCCTTGATGTTGATGTTGTTCGATGCAGCGTTTATATTGAAGAAAATCTTTTTTTGATTTAAATTTTTCTGGTAATTTATTCCACACAGTATTTATTGAATTTGGTGCAAGTAGAAGAATATATCTTTCAGGTAAATTTGCAATATCTTCTATTGTCATTTTTTCCAGACTTTCAAGATGACAAAATAGTTGAACAGATTTCTTCAATGATGAAACTGATCCCCAGGTAGCTTGAAACCATGCTCGTAGTTAAAATACATTATCCAATGCACATGTTAGATTTATTACTTTTTTGAGATGGACACTTTGATGATTACTAATTTTGTAACACATCTTATTTGATAATTTACCAAGTGCTAGACAATCCATGTCAATTAAATCAATAATAGTCTTCTCGTCCTCCAAAAAATTGTTGAGTCATTTTTTTTTCTCATAACCTTTTACATATACATAAACTGACGATTCATAAATCATACATAAAGACTATTATTTATAACTTTTTTATGTTCATTGTAATCAACATGACCAGAATTTCATAAGAGTCCATGTATATTCCTAGTCAACCAACTATTTGAGATTTTACAAGCAGACGACAATGTACTTCTATCGAACGGAGGTTCAAAAATTACCCACTTGACATCATTTTCTTGATTTAAGTTTGCTATTGCAAATTCCTTAACAATGAATCCGTTATTATCATCACAGAATCCTTGAACATCAACAATATATTCAACCATTCTGATCAAAATCTCTTTGGAGACTGCATTTTAATAATTTTTTTTTATTTATAAAACAATGGAACGCGCGCAAATTAGTATCAAATTTCTATTTTTTGTTTATAAAATAATTTGAAACGTAGGCACTTTAAATATAACAAATATATGCTTACTTGCATTCTTTATATATTATTTACAATAAATATATTTTTTTTTAATTATAATTATTCGGGGTCATAACCCCAAGGTAAGGTATCAGTTCCGCCATTTTCATCAAGAGCTCGTTTATCATCAGCCCAGCTGAGTGCAACTTTACTCTGTACAATAGTACGCACTTGATGATCTTTGCTCCGTATTAAATGTTGATTTTTTTTTAATATTCGATGATCAAAAAGACATGACATATAATTATCAAAATTTATATCTTTTAAAACTGAACTTTTTACACCTTTTGCTTTTTTGTAAATTTTATCATCATTATGCACAGAGTTTGACACTTTATAACTGTGGAATTTGGCTCTTAAACCAGCAAGTTCAGTCATAATTTTACCATTATTTTCATCCTTCATCAGACCAATAACTTTTTTGTTGACTCTTGGCATATCATAAATATTATTTAGTGGATAATCTGATGTGTCAAATCTTTCCAAGTTTTCTTTCATTTTTTCATAAATATCAGGCACTTTAAACCATAGAATCAATGAATCAGTATCCATATACAGTGCTTTGGCTACATCGTCTTTAAATTTTTTTTCAATATAAGTGTAGTAAAAATCATAAATCCAAATTTTTGAAAGATCTAATATTGTAAACCCTGAATAAATTGGTTTATTGAAAATTATTTTAACTCTTGACATTTCAATAATTGCGATATCATCTTTATAAATTGAACAACTGTGAAAATTGGGTTTCGCTATCAGTGATTTTGCTCCAAAGCGACCCTCCCATTTTGTCACCAATTTGACATCTTTTTCTTTTTTTACATTTTGCATTGTTTTACCATACACACTGTTGTTCATTAATTTGAAAAATTTTTTACCGAAATCAGTGGTCGCTTGCTGACGCTTACCAGTATTCAAATCTATATATTTTTTCAGCCATGGACTTTGTTTAAATTTTAATACTCGATGAATTTTATTTAATTTCATGCCAAACTCTAAATACATTTTTAAATTTCTATAATGTATTACATAATTTTTCTTTGGATCAAGTGTCGTCATTAATTTTGATTGTTTTGAATCTGGTGCTGTAAAATGTTCTGGACATAATGGTAAATCTTTATGATAATAATGTAAATTTTTTGGATACTCTAGATCAACCTCTTAAATATATCCAATCTCAGATTCATTTGATAATTTTGTCACATCAATATTTGAATTATTTTTCCACTGAAAGTCTTCATAAGGAAGATATTGACTCATGCCTGCACCATATAAATTATTTACATCGAAATACATGATATATAATTCTTCTTCATCTGGATTATATTTATCATCCATATATCTATTGTTTGCTCTTGCATATCGATTCATGCATTGTGCCACACCACCTCTAATTCCTTTCTCAATGAAAAGATGCATTGCTGGGTCTGTCAAAAGTTCAAGTTTCACACCTGTATACTTTAACATTGCATCAAGTGCTAGACCTGGTGCAGTGAAATAATGATGTGCATCTAGACTGTATGTTGATAGACAGCTCAAACGAAAATTTTCAAAAATATCTGCCAATAAAAGCACATCAGTTTTCAAATATAAATCAGAATATTCTCCTAATGTCTTTATTTTAAATTTTTCCCAAATATTTTTGGCATGTTCATAATCTTTGTTTGATATCTCAGAATTATTTAACTTTGAAAAAAATTCAGTTTTCGGTGGAAGAACTTTTTCATTCAATTTTTCCCATGAGTCAATATATTCGTAGGGAAATACACCTTTTCTACACAATAAATTAAAATATTCACTATTGCATTCAATACGTGTTATAATTTTTTGGTCATTGCTTAAATCAGATGATAATCTATCTATACTACTTGGCATAAATCTGTATGAGTCAAAAAAACCTTTAGTTGTAAGTCCCTAACTACTTCTAAGTGTACAGCCTTACAGACATGCACACAAATATACATACATATATTTTTACTTTAATAGTGTTGCGAAATTTTCTCTCTTTAATAAAAAAGAGGCCACAATAATCAATTCCGACGTTTTTAAATACATTTCTTTTATTAACTCGATCTGCTGGCAGATCCACCATTGTAAATTTTTCTGCTTCAACTATGAAAAGAAAACAGGTCATACATTTTCGTATAACTTGACGTACTTGATTTCTTTCATCAAGTACCCAAAAACGCTGCCGCATAGCATTAAGGGTGGTTTGTATGCCAGAATGCAGTTGTCGATAATGAATATCTTTGATCATTGAATCGGTAAAATAGTTTTTAGAAGTTAACAGAACAGGGTGTTTTTGTTGTTACATGTTGTTGATTGTAGGAGATCTTAGCCCTTTTCAAACGACCTCCTACCCGAAGTAAGCCCTTATCATCTTAAAATGGGCAAAGATTATCAAAACGTGATTTTTTACTTTGAATTTGTGAATTAAAAATTTTTATTACGGTATCAAAGTGTACGCCTTGAATAAAAATTAGAAGATCATGCTCAGCTTGCGCGATCTCTTGACTCGTTAGAAATCTAGGTTTTCTTATCACAGGTGACTTATCAGTTGACTGAGATCTACGTAATTTTAAAGATTGAATAAATCTTTGTACATATGCGTATGTTCGCAAGAGCTTTCGATATGACGAGCAATTTTTAATCAATGTGTCAAGAATTGAAAACTGTTGTTCAGAAATAATAAGACAGACATTTTTCTTATATTCTAAAGTAGTCTTATCAAGTATTTCAATAGGTTCAGGCCAATGTGCTTCGGTTTCTTGAAGCCAAAAAGGGCCAAAACTCCATTGTTTATTTTTATCTAAAGCTTGAGGCAACTGGCCTCGTGATAGAGCGTCAGCTGGATTATCTTCAGACTTGACATGTCTCCAATAAGCTATTTCAGACAGTTCTTGAATATTAGAGACTCGATTAGCAACGTATATATTTAATAGGCCAGGAGGTGTTTTTAACCAGTGTAAAACAATAGTAGAATCAGACCAAAAAATTATCTTTGAAGGTACAAATTGAAAGGAGCTAGAAGCTTCTTAATATAATTGAGATAATACCTGTGCTCCACAAAGTTCGAGGCAAGGTATCGTTATTTGTTTTAAAGGAGCAACTTTAGCACATAGCAATCTACAATGAACAGATTGATCGGGTAATATAGCTCTCATATAAAGGCCAGCGCCATACCCTATGTTACTAACATCACAAAAATCGTGAATTTGAACATCACAACCGATATCTGTCAAGACATGTCTGTCAAAGAAAATATGGTTTAAATAATTCAATTCGTTGACAAAGATTTGCCGAGAAGTGTATAAATGAATAGGGACTGATTCGTCCCACTCGACCTTAGCCTGCCATATATTTTGCATGATCCTTTTCGCGTGCAAGACGACAGGCCCGACCAGGCCCAGTGGATCGAAAATTTTTGCGATTTCAGATGAAATATTTCTTTTAGTGACCTTTTCATTGAGTTGACAGAGTATCGAAGTATATCGGTTTCAGCTTCCCAAGAAATGCCCAAGGTTTTTAATGCACAATTTTTATCAAGCAAAAAATTAGAATTTGTGTTAACATTTGATAAATCAGATACTAAGTTTGGTTCGTTAGATGCCCATTGACGAATATTAAATTAACCACATTTCAATAAATTAACGATTTCATCGCGAATCAGACGTGCCTCTGTTATCGTACTAGACCCTGTTAAAAGATCGTCAACATATAAGTCATTTTTTTAAATATGAGCAGCTCGGGGAAATTTATTTACTTCGTCGTCAGCTAGTTGATGAATAGTACGAATGGCAAGAAAGGAAGATTAGGTGATCCCAAATGTTACTGTATTCAATTCAAATGTTTTGATTTGATCCCCCACGCGCCAAAGTATTCTTTGATATGCACGATCATCTTTATGTAATAAAATTTGACGATACATTTTCTATATATCAGCTGTAATTACGTATTTATGTGAACGAAATTTAAGTAGATGAATAAAAATTGTATCTTGAATAGTAGGACCTGCCATTAAAATGTCATTAAGCGATTTATTATTTTTTGATTTCGTGGACGCGTCAAAAACTACTCTAACTTTAGTGGTGGAGCTAGACGTTTTAATAACTGCATGACGCGGTTAAAAATATTTATCATTAGAGTCATCTGAGACAGGTGACATGTGACCGAGATCAAGGTATTCTTGCATTATAATATTCTAATAATATATAATATTCTAATTTACTTTATAATATTCTAATTTTAATTCTTTGTTAGATAAAAATTCATTTTCTGAGGCATGGAAGCGCCGATAGGCAGCTGCCCTAGAATCACCATGTGTGAGATCACCCTTGGTAAAAGGTAACCTTACGATATATCTACCGGTAGGTTCAGGTGATACATTATTAATGAAATGAGCTTCACATAATATATCTTGCTCAGCTTTTGGTTTTTCAAAATTGATTTCTTCTAATCTCCAAAAATCTGTCAATTGTTTTTCAAGTCAAGTCAAATGACATAGGAATGAAATAGGAATGGTCATGTGTCAGAGTGTTCCCTGCCACTATCCATCCAAGAAAAGTTTTTTGTAAACATTCTTGAAAATTTTCATCTGATAATTTTATTTGGCCAATCGACAACAATGATAAAGGAGGTTCTGCGCCTATTAACATATCAATAGATTGAGGCATATAAAATTTAGAATCAGCTAGAATGATGTTTTTAGGAATTTTTAAATTTTTATTCTGAAATAATTCAGGAGGAGATAGATTAGTTATTTCAGGAATAGTGTAAAATGTCAGTGTCTGTGAATAATTATTAAAATGAGCATACATAGTCAATTGTAAGATATTATTTGTAAGAGTAGTGCTACCACTGGTAGCATTTAAAGTGCTAATAGGAATAGTACAGTTTTTCATTATTAAATTTAGACGAGAAGCTAATCTTTGAGTTATAAAATTAGTTGTTGAACAAGTGTCGAGAAGAGTTCGACATTCTATATATTTTCCATATCTATCTTTGACTTTCACTAAAGCAGTAGTCAGCAGAGGAACAGCTGATCTTGGTGATTGAGTCTTAAGACAGATTCTGCTCAATTGGAGTTTCTATAGCTAGTCACTCTCATTTTTTATCTTTATTTTTTATCTTAGGATCTTTTTTTGATGAAGGCGTTTCCGTCTCATGCAAAAAAATATTTCGTTTTTTATTACATAATCTACAATTTTTTTAAAAAATGTTCGCCTTTATGATAGCGAAGACAAACTTCACAAAGGTTAGCTTTTTTAACTACCTCACGTCTTTCTGTTACAGACATTTTTTCAAAATTTTCACATTCATAAAGAAGATGCTGACGGTCGTTACAAACAACACAATTATTTGATGTACTTACTGCAAATGTCAAGTGTGAATTATGAAGATTGTTTTTATTTATGACTTTATTATTAAAACGTCTTTTTTTGTTGGAGGTTGACTCTTTTTTATACTATCATCAATTTCAGTTTCTTTTCTATTTAATTGTGACAAATTAATAGCTTCTTTATTTAAAAATTTAAAAAATGATTCAAGACTTGGAAATGTACCTGTTTCAAGAGTATTAATCCATCTTTTAGTAGTAGTTTTATGTAATTTAGTTTCACATATAGTAACTAGTACCTCCGGAGTAACTTTAATGTCTAAAATTTCAAGATCTGTCATGTGAAGTCGCAGTTGATCAACAAGTGAATTTATTTGAAATGTCAATTTAATTATTTGACTATTTCTCATTGAAATTTACTATTAATAACTTTGCTTGTATTGTTTGGTTATATTCACCGGATAATTTGACTCATTAAATTATGCAAAATGCTATTTACTTTAAAAAACTTATGACCATAAGATTATTAATAAAAATTTAATTCAGTTCATACAATAAATTTATTAGTCATAAATTGATTCAAAAAATTTTTTTACAGACTGCAATTATATTTCGTTGGGTGCATTGTGAACTGGCCGCCAATTGTCGATTGTTTCGATTAATCGATTATAGATTAATCGCGATTTTAATTTTGTATATACAATGTTTTAATTAATTATGAATAATACTTAATTACGAATACTAATTATTTTATTAATTATTTGTTTATAAATTCATTTGATTTTTCAATTACGTAATTGTTCAATTCATTATTTATTTATTACATTGTTCAATTAATGATATAATGTGAATGTTATTTTTGTTATTGATTATTATTCAATTGTTAAATTGAATTATTTATTGTTGGTTTAATGTTTGTATACCGGGTGTCCCATTTTAATCGATTAATGGATTTTTTTTTTTAAATATGGCTCAATAAATAATTCATTTGAAACTTGCCGTATGATGAGTCTGGTTGTTAAAAAGTGTTAAAATAAAAATAATATAATTTTTATATAAAATAAATAACTAAAATATCGCGTTACATCCGGTAAATTCCAAACTTAAAAATTAATGGTTAAAATTTAAAAAAAAACGTTATCGCAAATGCGAATACGTAACAGAATTATTTAAAAAAAAATAAATGAATAAATTGGTTAAAAAAAAAAAAAAAAGAAAAAAAAATATATATATAAAATATTATCAGTGAAATACTCCACGCATTTTATCCATCCTTTTCCCCCTGATTTCCCTTTGTTTTTTTTTTTGCCAGCGTAAAAGTATTACTTTATATGGGCATTACTCTTAGATTTAACTAAGAAGACTAGAACCAGGAGAATCAACTATAAGAGTGGGAATGGCTTGATATACGTCGTAAATGTAGAGTGCGCCACTTTAGTTATTCAATTGCGCATTACGTAATGCGCTGTTTGTTCATTTCCACACCCCTCAGCCAGCCTTTTTAAAAAATGCATTGAAAATAAATAATTAATAGCTAAAGAATGAGATGTAATCAGAAAAAATATAATTTATTAAATAATTATTACTGGGTAAAATATTTTTATTGACACTGCGTTTGTTTTACCACTATAACTTCGCCCAATTATTGCACATCGAATTGTATTCGTTAATAAATCACCATATCTTTTTTCTTTTTTCTTTTTTAGAGGTACCTAGAAAAAATAATTTTTCTATTGCAATAAAATCAGCATTGAAAGGTGCAAAAGAAGCAATCAAAACAAATTGTGGTAAAAAAGCTATTACTATACCAAGAGTTTTACCAGTTGCCAAGCATATTGGTGGATCGTTACCGCTTTTAATACCAATTTTCTCAGCTATATCTGCATTAGGTGGATTAGTTGGTGGAGGTTCTGGTGTTGTTAAAGCTATTAATGCAGTAAAGTCCAGTAAAGATCAATTGAATAAAAATATGAGACATAATAAAATGATAGAATCAATCACTATTGGAAAGGGTTTTTATTTGACACCTCATAAAAGTGGAATGGGACTTTCAAAGCATGCTTACCAGCATCTTTTTTCAAAAAACTTCAATTGATGCTACCACAAAGAGCTCTAACTGACGGTGAAATTTTACAATTTGCCAAGCAATTGAAAACTGCTAATTTTCGTGGAGTTTTCATGCGTAATGATATGCCAAAAGATGGACCATAGAAACAAGAGTGTGGAATTATGAATTTAGATGATAAAAAAAAACCTGGAACACATTGGGTAGAATATAAACGACTCAATCAAAATTTAGCAATATACTTTGATAGTTTTGGCAACTTACAACCACCGAAAGATCTCTTTAGCTATCTTAATGTTGGTAGCATCAATTTTAATTATAAACGATATCAAAATTGGAATACATATAATTGTGGACATTTATGTCTAGCATTTTTTGCTAATAAACTATAAAAAGAATGGAAATATTTTTTTTTTTATCAGTTATTCATTAACCACGGTCATGAATGATACATTAACTTTAACGTTAACTGGTAACTCTTCAGTTTTATAAACTGATTATCTTCCGCCAATTCAATTATCAAGTGATAAAAATTGATCATTAGCCCTTACTTCATTTTTATCATATAACTCAATACCAAATATTGATTCTGATAATAACAACATCAAGTTTACTGATGTAAATAGTGGCATCACAAGTATACAGACAATACCAACCGGTACTTATGAAATAGATGATATTGCTAGAGATTTTGAAACATATGGTATTTCATTGACATATAATAAAAATACTTTACATTCATATATTGAAAGTATTAATGATATTGATTTCACAATAACAAATTCACCAGCATCGTTACTAAGATTTGAATCGAAAAATTTAAAAGCTGATATAAAACATCAATCAGATTTTCCAATCAACATTATAAAGACAAATTCGTTGAGAATAGAGGGCAACATCACAGCTGGTGCTTACATAAATGATCAGAAAGTACAAACAATATATAGTTTTTTTCCATCTCTACCACCAGGTTATAAGATAATTGAAGTACCAGCAAATCCAATTTATTTTCCAATTTCGGTAAAAAGAATTGATCATTTACAATTAAAAATTGTAGATTAGAAAGGAAGATAAGTAAATTTTCGTGGTGAAACAATAACAATTACCTTACATCTAAAATCATAATATGGGAATTGCATTCAATTCGCATGCTATAAAAAGTGGATCATCAACCTATAAAAACAGCGCATCATGGACATCTCAAGTCAGTCTGAATCAAGCAGTCAAGAAGTTGACAACTCAGAACATAAAATATCTGCAAAGTCTAGGACTAAAAGTAAAAAATTTTGGAACTTTAATTGGATAAATATAACTTGTCTCAACTGTTTTACACGTCAACATGAGTGATGGAAATATTTTCGATATCATTGCACCTGTTCAATTCAACAATGGTATATCTGATTATGAGCTGCACGCACATCAATCATTCAGATCTCATAATTTTGAGAATAGTGATGAAATAAGAATATCAATACAAAATCATGACTTGTTTGTTTTACCATCAAAAAGTTATTTATATATAAGTGGACCATTATCGAAAAAATTAGATGATAAAGATAAAGATCAAATAAAACCTGTTATAAAATTGGTTAATAATGCAATATGTTTTTTCTATTCGTACAACTAAAGAAGAAAAAACGAAAAGACGAAATATCCATAGACTTTAGTGGTATTTTTTTTCGTCTTTAGTCGTAAATATTGCTTATATAGAAAAGACTTTTATCTTTTTATCTTTTTATCTTTTCATCTTTTCATCTTTTCATCTTTTCGTCTTTTCGTCTTTTCGTCTTTTCGTCTTTTCGTCTTTTCGTCTTTAGTTGTAAATATTGCTTATGTATGATATATATATATGAAAACGAAAAGATGAAAATTCTTTCTGTATATGTAATATTTATTTATTCCTATATTTTTTCGTCTACTGCGCTATGTTATATGCTAAAAAAAAAACTTGCGTCTATGTGCACACGCATGCGCTGATAAAGATCACATTAGTAAATGTTAAGATAAATACACTATATATATAGTGTAAAATATATAATATAGAAAATTAATATGTAAAAAATAACAATAAAGTATTCTGACATTTACTTTATTGTTTGTTGATGTTTTAAGAGTAATTTGAATAGTATACACAAAAAAAGTACGATTTATCAATAAAATAATTTTTGTATTAATTTTTAAATTATTTATTTTGATTATTTATTACATAATATATAATATATTAAATATGAAAGAAAGTTTTGATGCTACGAGGGCATTTTTAAATTCCATACTTTCAGACAATATTATACTTTTGCCAACAGTATAATACTGTCTAAAAGTATTGAACGCAAAAAATTGGCCATTTACTAAACGCTGAACTAAACACACAAAGGTTTGTACATAAACTGACATTTTCATTATTTGGAATGTAAATACACACGTATAGACAATACATGTTGTTTACTTTTTATAAACAGATTAGCATATTTGGTAGCGCAAAACTGCTCGAAACTAAACACGGCCAATCTCTGAGCATGGACCACCAATTATATCAATATGTAAACAAATTAAGAAAAAAAAAAAAAGTTAATATAGGTAATCATGTGCTTTGTAATATATTGGCAAACTTATTAACCCGAAGAATATTAAACAAATTAATTAAAAAGACCGAATATATATAATTTTATTTGTGCCTAAAGGGATTTTAGCACGTGGAAAATACGGACGGGAAGGCTATGCAAAAACTTACAGTTCAAACCACGAGGAATTTATATGACGTTAATTTTATAATTTATATTAATAAAGAAACACTTGAATTTAACACTTTACACTGAATATTTTCGCGGCACTTTTACACTGACTCGACTTTAAAATAAGAGAAATATTACGTCAAAAATAAAGTAGAAAGAATTGTATTGCGTTTGGTAAGGCCGATTATATTTGAATATTTATGTATATTATATATGGTTACGTGTACTTACAGTAGATGATCTGGACTTGTTACAATTTAGCAAAGCACGTGGTGCGTAGTTTGATATCTTGGTGATGAGGTTGTAGTTGACAGGTTTGGTTGACTAATCTTATTATTTTCATAAGATTATTAAATATGATGAACTCTTAGATATTTATTTAATTGGTTTTATAACTTTATTCAACAATTAATTGAGAAATTAAATTATGTATGAATTGTGCGTTTAACAAAGATTATTTATTTAATCTTAATACAATAATTATTGGATTAATATTTAATTTAGAATATAACTATTAAAATTACTCTTTTTACCTTCGTTGAAGCGTTTTACATTGACCACGTTTATAATTTTTATTAAGACTTGAATTAACAAAAATCGATTAAAATGTGTTTAATATGAATATAATAATTATATGGATTTAATTATGTGATTTTATTTAATAAGAATGAAATAAAATATATTCAAATACTTAGTTGATTTAGACCGATTCAATTTGATGAAATATTCAAGTTGAGAACACGTGTAAAATATAATATAAAATAAGACACAAGATACGTATTTTATATTTTATAAGAAGGATGCTAAGCCAATGTACCTCGCTTGAACTCCAGTGATGAAAGAGGACGATGCAAGGTGCACATAAGAAATCTTTGCAAGTCCTCAGCGACGCTCGGGTTTTTCCGTGCGTCGTGAACACCCTTTATATTTATTAGAGGCCTCGCAAGCGCCCTTATAATATAACTAAGGCCCAAACACTTGTCGTCGGTAATGGTGCAAAAATGGCTTCATTACGGCGGCAGGTTCAAATGGTAATGTTAATTAATTAATAAAACATAATAAAAAAAAAATTTAGTTGACCACCGCAGGTTGTAACACCCCCACAGTTAAGACGGATGAACAAGCGGCGGAGTCGTAACTACATTAGGACTTGGTTATATTGTTTACTACTTATACTTCTATACTTATTATTAATTTCTTCTTGATGGCTGCTCGGTGTTTGGTGCTCTATCAGTCAGTTTTGGACACTGGTTAATGTGATGCCCCCATCCGCAATACATACAAAAGTGTAACGGATCCGGTTTAGGATCGGTTACAGGGCAGTTGAATATGTCATGGCCGTAGCCACATTTGGTACACCAGAGAAAAGAGCGTGGTCCGAAGAACTTGACTTTGTTACGGCCTATTACTTGTTGTTCAGGTGCTGACGCTTCTTTGGCTGTACCGGTAGGTTCTGGTTGTGTTGATGGGATTATTGGTTCAGGCGTCTCTGGTGCTCTGGATTTTGTTGTCGGTCTTGATCTAGGGATTTTAGTTGGTTTCGAAGGTCTCGTAGATTTCGTAGGTATGTACATACCTGATGGTACGTCTGTAGCTACTTTTGGCGACGTTGGCGGTCCAGGCCACAAAGAAACCCCTTATGACATCTTAAGTTTAGACGATCTTGCTCGTCTAGATATTTTGGTTATACTTGGTGTGGGTTCGCTAATTTGATTAGTTACCATCACCGTTGAGTTTTTATGTAGATGATCTGTATGGATGATGAATTCAGCCATGCAATCGTTGCAGTTTTCTGCCTTGATTGTCGTTAAAAGAGGTGAACGACAATCTCTACATCTTTTTAATATGGTGGAATCTTTACTTACTGATTGTATTCCACTTAGTATGGTGGTGGTTGCTCTTGGATGCGTAGCTTCGTTGATTTGCTTCCCGAACAGTGAAGGCAAATCAACTTTCTTGATTTGAGACGGGATTGTCTCTGATGATAACGGATGTTCTCTCGTCATATGATTTGAAACATTTATACCCTTCTAATTTTTTGAATAGGTAACTACCCCTTTGATGACGGGCTTCTATGATGTTTACCCGTACCTTGACTGGATATTCGGTATAGGTGCTTCTTTGATTATTCTGGACGAGATATTTGTTGGTTGACATCACGTTTAGCCTTAATTGGTTAATTATAGTTGGATAAAACAGAGAAGACAACAATTATTTATGAGAAAAAAGGTATATACTATTAATTATTAAGTAACAATATATTATCACACACAATTTCTAATTACATAGAGATTATCAATACATTAATTAGTTTCTACACTCTACTTGTTAGTTTACACATAGATTAAGAAGAGAAAAGTAGGACAGGTTTTAGTTTTATTATGGGAAAGGTTAACTCTTATGTATTTTTTAACTATTATTATTTAAAAAAAAAAATTTTTTTTTTTTTTATGTATTTCTTAATTTTTAAATATTTTTTTTTTCTTTTTTTTTTTTATTATATTTCTATTAAAAAGTATTATTATTTATAACTTCTGAATGAAAATATTTCGTTTTCTTATGGAAAAGCAAAATATTTTTATTTAAATTTCTTGTTATGTAAGTATTATTTTTATTGTTAAAGAGTTTTATTATTCATAATTTCTTAATTATTATTATAAAAATATTTTGTTTTCTTAGGGAAAAGGAAATATTTTCATTTGAATTTTTTTTTTTTTATTATTTAAGCATTTTTATTATTATTTTTATTAAAGAGTATTATTATTTATAATTTCTTAATAATTATTATAAAAATATTTTGTTTTCTTAGGGAAAAGAAAATATTTTTATAATGTTATGCCTTGGGTTTAATGAATGGTCAGTATACTTGAGCAAGGAGGTAGAGAGACAGAAAAAAAAAAAATAATTTTGTGGAGTCAACCCATACAGTTTTATAGTTAATTATTACCGATTTATGAGGAAATAACGAACAAACACAAAGAAATTTAATCATTAGACATAGATTGATATTTGTTTTGAGTGGAAACATCTGGGTACATGTCTTGTCTAACGTGCGTATATGTCATTTCTATATCTGATGACGTTTCTTCTTTATTCTTGACTTCTTTTGGTTTGGCAACCTTTTTTTCATGTAATAACCCTGTGGCTCGAGTAGACCATAATGCGGCTGATAAGTGGATTGACCAACCATAAACTGCATGTAGAGCATAGCCATGAAGTAAGGTGTCGGCTATGGTTTTAAGTAAGTGGATAATTGTAAAGATGCCGATTATTCCAGCACTTATATTACCAAAATTGGTAGATTTACCCCAAGTTTTCTCCCAAACTGATTGAGATATTTTCTCAAAATCTTCTTCGCTGAATATGCCCATGTATGATCTTTTTTCATATACCAAATTAGAACCTGATGCTTGTGCAGCCAAGCTGCCCAGTACCATTGATCTTTCTATTGGAAACATTATTCTGTCTCTCATTTGTTAGAGATCTTCGGTAGTATGAATGCCGGAGGATGCAAGTTCTGTTAGTGCGTTACACTTCCAGCTTGCTGCAGTTGTTGGTTTTAAAATTGATGGAACAGTAGTGAGTACTGGATTTGGTATAAATTTATACCAGAGATTATCAATCATAAAAAGTTGAGGTAATAGAGCATTACATGGTAGCTGAGTTGCTTCAGGTGTCAGAATGTGAGTGCGAGGTGTCCTAAAAGTGCTGATATTATGCCCTCTGCTTACTGGTAAATTATTGTAACATTTACCATCTTGTCTGACCTTTACTTCTACAGAAATACATTGAATCATGTGGATGACTTCTCCCGCTACTATGGCAGTGTAGCCTGGCTGACCCATGTATTGATATGCGAATTCATCAGGAATGTTGGCAGCGATAGACAGACTTGAACGCAGATGTTTTCTCTCTAACTTACATTGACTTTCTAACAAATTGTAATATAAATCATTCATTTGATTTATCGCCCAACGTTCTACATATACAAATTTAGCATCAACATAACTCATTATGTCATGTGATTCGAGGTCTGCACGGATCTTATCATTTAATTCTTGACCTAAAGTAATGAACAGTCTGGGGTGTTCAGTTTTTATAACTCAACACCACAATTTTCGAAAGAGTCTTTTATTTTTAAAGAAAAGCTATAACCTTGTTCAGTGACAGAGTACACGGTACCCTCTTTGCTTTCTGCCACATCGGCAGTGCCGTGCCATAAGGCTGCAAATTTTTCAAAATGACAGTATCGATTTACAGGGAGGTGATCCCAAAATGCATAACTCCCATATATATCGATACAGGATTCCGCGCTCAGCTGGCAAGAAGTACCGGAATCGAGATAGATTTTGTCTTGTTCTATTTTGACTCGAGCGGTCTGTTTTGTATAAGTGACAGTTACGGAACCAGTAACAACTACGTTGGTCCAGCTTCCGTAAGCATCTGAATATGAACGTCGTGAAAAAGACAAATTCATAAATTAGAGAGTGTATCTTGCTAGTATAACTCTGATCAAAAACAAAACCGAAAAAGCGATGATTTTCATGGTCCAAACTTTCAAATTTTTTTTTTAAAATAGCGAATAAACGTTTCTCTTCTATCGTAGTTATAATAGTTAAAAAAAAAAAGCCCCTACGAATATTGCAAAAGTTGGAAATTCGTACTGTTCCAAGACCGTTTACCCGAGTGGAAATCGGTTAGGGCAAGCTTGATTTGACTGCCAATCTTGATCAAGACTTGATCAATGTTGCCTTAACTCAGGAAACCTGATCAAGTATTAATAAAGATTTGATCAAGATGTTTGATTGAGGCCGTCTTGATCAAGATTGGATTAAGAAAACTTTAACTTGTTCGTATTAAGGCCGTCTTGATCAAGAATGGATCAAGAAAACTTTAACACATCTTGACTACGTCTATCTTGGTCAAGAATGGATCAAGAAAACTTTAACTTGTTCGTATTAAGGTCGTCTTCCAAATGAAAGAAGCTGATAGTTTATCAGGCTCAAGCTTTCAGTCTTCTGATGATGAATCCATGACACCGAAACGAAGTAGAAATAGTAGGTTCATTTATTTATTTAAAACAATTGTATATGTAATGATATTTTTGTATTCTAAAATTAAATTTTATTATTTTACAGATGACAATATCAATATTACTGCATTCAATAATAAAATCACCAGCAAAAATTCTGCACCAGTTCGTCATATGAGTGGACAAAAAATAATTACATGTTACGTGCCAGGTTGCTATTTTTATTAAATATTTAAATTTTTATCCTCGATACTATTTTAAAATAAATTACAATTGATATAATATTAAATAATAAATTGATAGTAATAGAAAAACAACAACCTGACATTTAACTATTTTTAATCCTCTTATTTTGCTATTACCTACAGGCTAGCGGGTTAGGAGGGAATGTGATTAGGTTGTAAAAAATAAATGTACCTTGTAATTTTAAAATCCAATTGTTTTTTAGGGCGCGTCAGTCTGGATAGCCGCCGTTGATGGAAGTCAATTGATCAAATACAAGACAAAACGAATTAAATATTTAAAGAAACACCCTGAATAATTAAAAGTCAATAGTTAGGTGGTAACACAAATCAATTTTCACTTCAATATTTCTTTTCAAAATCTAATTAAGTGTTTAATTATTTTATAAGATCTTGACAGATTTAAGTATAACACGAGAGTTCTCTTTAAAATTATTCTTTTTATATTTTCTTAATTTCTAAAATTTATGAGTGGGACTAATAATTAGCCAATGGCCAGTTATTGTTCCCATGGTAGTCAGCATTATAAAATTATTATAAAATTATTTGTCTTTACTTTAAAGGATGTAAAATATTCATTTACAACGTCTTTTTGAATAATTAAAATAGGTCAGCAAAATTAAATGAAAAAATATAAAAAATGTTAAAATAAAAATAATATAATTTTTAAATAAATTAAATAACTAAAATATCGCGTTACATCCGGTAAATTCCAAACTTAAAAATTAATGTTTAAATTTTAAAAAGAAACGTAATCGCAAATGCTCATACTTACGTTACCAACTCCCTGCCCGATGAAATCGTTGGCTAGCTGTTTTAACGCTAGCAACGATTTTCACTATTGTTTACATATGTTTTTTTGTTTTGTTAAAAATTTTATTAATTTTTTTATATGTTTTTTTTTATTATTTTTTTATTTTCTTATATCTTTTTGTATTTTAAGAAAGTTTTTCTCTTTTTTTTTTAATTATAAAATTAAAATAATATTGAAAGTTTATTTAATCTACCTATATTTTTGTTATTTTTTTTGTATTCATGTTTTCATTTTGTTTATTAAAATATGTATCTTACGTTTTTATTTTTATTCATTTATTTAGAATTTTTTAGTATTTTATTTTTTGTATTGTACTCTTGTAGATTTTGTTTAATTTTATTAATTTAATTTTTTTCTATTTTTTTGTATTAAAAAAAAACTTTATATAAATTTTTTAACGAAATTTTTATCTATATTTTTTGTTTTTTTTTTTTTTTTTTTGTTATATAATTATTGTCATTGAATTTATTTATTAGTAACCTGATTTGAATATAAAATTTACATTAATTAAAGTTATTTATCTAAGAATTAGATTTTTTTTTGTATTTTATATATTTTTTTTTTTTTTATTTATTATTGAAAAAATAATAATTATTGAACTAAAATATTAATATTTTCTTTAAGATTTAAAATTAATCGAATCTAAATATATTTTTATATTTTTGTTGTTTTTTTTTTTTTTTTTATTTATTTAGTCTGCAAACGTGATTCTTACAAACTGATAGCTGTGGTGGTTCTCGATCCCTGATCTTAGCCTGGCGTCGATTTTGAATTCCACTGCGTGTTGTCTCTGCTCAAACATTTCTGCTGCTGTGTCGATCGCGTCAGCTGATAGTGTTGTCCCGCCAATAGTGTTGACACCAATATATTTGACGTTACTATTGTTTTTTACGAAATCAATAAACCCGTTTGAAGTTATGTTTGTTTTTCCCACTTCGAGTTGTTGGAATTGAAAACACTCTAGTAGTACCTCGTCGTCCACTGCAGGCAGTTGGTATAAATGCAGACTAGTGATTTTATTATCGCACTTGATGATTGCTGTGATTAACTCTACTGGAGAGCAATTGAAATAATTAATGAGTACAGCAAAGAGTGTAGTTAATTTAAATAAAAGTGGATCTAACAAACTAAGTAAAGAAGATGTCACTAACTATAATACTTAAGTCCTTTAACACTTCACAATCCTTGATCGCCACTTAAAAAATTTTTATTTAATTGAGAGAAAAAAAAAATATATAAATATTTTGTAATTTAAAACAAAGGTTTTTTTTTTTTTCTTTTTTTTTTTTTTTATGTGTAAACATCTTTCGGCGCGGGTCCGGGATTTAGTTGTATGGAGTAAAAGGCAAAAGTCAAAAAAAGAGCGTCATATCCGTTTTCGCCGTCCTTTTCTGATAATATTGCCATTACTTTTTAATATATTTACATTGCGCCGTCGGTAATTGTTACTATCAAGCCATCTGTAGTATAAATGTAGATAAAGTCGTTTCTAGTAAATCATATGCTTGAGGGGATAAATAATAATATATATAGCTATATTATATATTGCCTTGCAAAAAAACTAATAACATTGTATCTTTATTATTTATATAATAATTTTTTTTAATAGACAAACGGTTACGGGAATTTAATTATTGTTTGACTAATTATTCATCTATATATTATAATCACAACTGTATATTTCTAACCATTGAATTTTTTAAAATACATTTTTAAGAAATATAGTTAATAATTATTTAATGAACAAATAACTAATAGAGAAGATGGAGTTGCTGGAAAACAAGTACTCGTAGAATTATTATTTAAAAAATTATTCAATGAATTACGTTTGTTTTTCTGTACATTTGCATTTGATATATACATTTAAGATTGCATTAATTATTTTCTTTAATAAACAATATTCAATTGGCTTCGGAAAGAAGTGCAAATGAAAATAACATGTTTAATTAATGTTCAAAAATTTATTAAATCAATCGCATCTTCTTCCTTGCTATTTGTTACAATGTAGAGTAGTTTGTCTTTGTTTTACTTGCGGTGTTTAATTGCCTTCTTTCTTTATTATGTAGATCACTTGTTCAATTTGTTCTTGATTTCCAACCTTGAGAAGCCACCCCTGGCCACCAAAAATTCGCGTCCCGCGAATTAAAAATTTGTTGATAGTACATTTAAAGATAAGGATAGAGATTTTCTGGCCTGTCACAATACTTATCTAATTTAATTTTAGCGAGTTTAAAAAAAATTTTATTATTTTGATTATTATCATGTCATAGGTTTCAACAATTTTTGTTACCATTTTTCGTATAATATTTTTTGTTTAGAATTTTTTTTTTTCTTCTTCGAGTATTACATATTAATATTTTTCTTATTCGTTTTTTATGAGATTCATAATATTTTTCTTTAAGTTTTGTTTTTATTCTAATCGATCTGTTCCTTCTTTTAA
Source organism: Lysiphlebus fabarum (assembly GCA_011426435.1). Classification (NCBI taxonomy): domain Eukaryota; kingdom Metazoa; phylum Arthropoda; class Insecta; order Hymenoptera; family Braconidae; genus Lysiphlebus; species Lysiphlebus fabarum. The sequence goes on from WSYQ01001363.1 coordinate 127,068, forward strand.
TTATAAAATCAATAATATTTTCCTTTTCTTTATTTTTGTTAAAAATTGTAATTTTAAATACCGTCATATCTAACTTTAATTTTTTTTTCTATAGCACCTTTTATTATATTTACGTCCCTTTTTATCAATGTAAATATCCTTATTCAATTGTATTCATCGAACTCTAGTTGTTCCGTTAATTTTTCTGATAATAAATGTGTATAAGCCTGTAATCGATTTATTATAATTTCATAACAACTTTCGTCTTCATCGTCATAACAAACCCCTGAACTGAATCTAAACTCTTTGTCTGACATCTTGTATATAAAAAAAAAGTTTTATTATATATTCTTTTGTTTATAAACTTTGATTATTTTTCATTTGATCTTAAGCAAATGCGAATACGTAACATACACCAACTACGACGATAACAACAAACAGTAAGGTTTAAAATATTCTATTTCAATCTTTATTTTTAAAATAACATTCATTAAAATCAAAATGATTAAAGACGACTGTTGTGTTTATTTTGAATTAAAATAACAAATATTTTTAAAAAAAAATATAATAAAATATTTTATAGAAATAAAATATTATTTTCAGATGAAAATTCAGCAAGACCAAATGCTTCAAGAAGTAAACTTGACTCCAACGACAGAATCGTGTCAATCCTTGAAAAATTAATCAAGATTGAAAATAATCGTATTTATATTGGTATTTAAATTTTTTAATTCATTTAAAACTTCTTTACGAAACATCTTTTGAACACAACAACACAATCAGCTGTTGAAGTATCAACAAAAAATTCACTGATAAAAAATTACTATTGTGAAACCATTGAACAATTTGATTATTTATTAAAAAATTTAAGACTAGATAAAACATTGAATAATAAAATTGTAAGTTCATTTTACTAAAATTATCTAATTACTTACAACTTTAAATCGACTTTTAATAACTAATTATTTTTATTTCAGCGTTTAAGCATGGTAAAATTCGTTGACACTGGTATACCAGTTCAAGAAGAAGAAGTTTAATTTTACTGCACAAAAAGCGACAAAAGAAAAAAAACGAGTTTTTATTAAAACTCAAATATGGAAATGCATTGAAGGTAATTTATTAATTCATATAATAATTAATAATATATAATTAATAATTAATAATATATACGTTAGCTAGCTGTGAATACATCTATTTGATTCTTTGGAGTATATTAATAAAAATAACATTATGAGATAAATAAACAAAAAAATAAATTAATTAATTAATTTAAAAAGTAAATAAATGATTAAATGTTTATATTGATAATATGAATAATAAAATTATTTTTATTTTTCGAAACAATTGTTGCGGAATGAGAAAAAGAAAATTTACCAAATATCAAGGAGAAAGACCTGTTAAAAGCTGTTGGCTTAGCTATTAACGCTTCCAGAGATTGGTTGAGAAAAAAAAATCAACAAGGTGAACCAATTACAGCTGATATAAATCAAGAAGAAGATCAAATTGGACCTGAGATTACTTTTAATGAAAAAGCTTGATTTTTAATTTTTAATTTAACAGTTATACTTATATCTTTCTAATATCTCTTTTATATAGTTCTGGGTTGAACCTCGATAAACGTTAATTTTTTTTTTATTCATGATATAAATTTCTAAACTATATTATAAATTATTATCTGGTATTGATATTAAAAATATCGACTACTATGTTTGGTTCTACTAAATATTTTTTGTGACACAATATTTTTGATGATTTTTATTATTTTTTTTTTATATTTTATGTCGTCTAAAGCGTCCCCTGTCCTATTACTAATGTGTACTTTGCCGGTTTGAATCCCGTTAGGTGCGCCTTTAAAAAAAAAAACAAAAATCTTTCTACATACACTTTTCCCTTTCATTCTCTTTCTCTATCTTCTATGTGTAAATAATTAAATTATACAAAAAAAAAAATAAATCAAATAAATTTTTTTTTTTCAATTTTTTGGTCTAATCTTGATCAAGAATATTTGATCAAATCTTGATCAAGAATATTTGATCAAATCTTGATCAAGACTTGATCTTAATTTCCACTCGGGTACACAGGCTGTCTTGAGCCTAAAATGTGGTACGCCTGTAGTAACATTAGTTGAAATAGAATAGCTTATACGGATATTGCAACAGGCCAAACCACGTGCTACTTCGAGACCTCCTTAACATAAAGCCTTGAGCCTGAAATGCGGTGCGTCTGTTTGAACGACTTATAACACATAATAGATTTTATGGATTTAAGCGTTGATTTCTCTAGTTTCTAACTTTAAATCATGACGAATATGGAATCATATTTGTATTACTACCATATTGCTAACAAGAATTATATTTGTCGGCAAGGCAAGAGTGCGTCCGATATTCTCTTCTCTCTCTTTCTTGGCCAAAAAACAACGCGCGCAACTCAGATAGTGGGGCATTCGGAGTAATTCGGAAGATCACGAACACAATTACACCTTATTATATATGTCCTGTCAAGAAAATAATAGTTATGTTGTATCGAACAACATTTTTTTAGTTAATAATGATGTGAGTTCAATCTGATCTTATTAGATGAATAAAATTCTTATGTTTTTTTCGTTTTACATATGTTTTATTTAAAATAAACGATAATTCTCTCCCTGTAATCTCAGTAGAGATTATTTTATAATTTATGTATTCTATTTTAATTTTCCATTTACTATTGTAAATAAACTAATTTAATATATTAGAAATTCATGAAATAAACACTCCTATAGTGTGAGTGTCGTCCGCATCACTCCGAACGCCCCACTATCTGAGTTGCGCGCCAAGATAGTTTTTTGGCCAAGAAAGAGAGAGAAGACGATATCGGATGCACTCTTGCCGAAGGTTAGCAATATAGTAGTATTCCATATATGTATGGAATAAGCCGATTTTCAAGGTTCGAACTTGTGTTAAAAAGAATAAAAATGTCGTATGAAACCTTGAGTAAAACGCAAGATTAGAGCGTGGATATTGCTAGTTTTTAACTTCGATCGAGAACGAAACTGAAAAATTGACAATTTTCATAGTCCAAACTTCCATATCTTGTTCTTAAAAATAGCAAATAAAATAAAGTTTCATTCTGTCTTAGTTATACTGGTCAACAATAAAGTGGCCCCCCGTGTAGGAATCGCCAAGACTTACAACATGGCCATTCATTGGCCCATTAATGGCATCCGAAGATTAGCAGCCAGTCGTGGTATGTTCTTGGTAAACGAGTGGCCCATTCTTGTTCTGCCGATGCCTGGCTCTGCTCCGTGGCCAAGCCTTGGCAGATCTCAACTGGCCGATGCTTGTTCGCCAACAATTGGCAAAGCCTTGGCTGATTATTGAATGGCCATTGCTTGTTCGCACATAATTGGCCAAGCCTAGGCTGATTATTAAGAGGCTAATGCTTGGTCGCCAATGATTGGCCAAAAAATTAGCATATATTTAGACTTTGAATCTCTGTATACAATTAAAATAATTTTTTTTTTTTTCAATTATAAATAAAATAGCAAGTAATGGAGCGATCTTGGCAAATATTGATTCATGGCAGCCAATATTAAATTAATGTCACTTTCTGAGCCTGGTGCATTAATGGCTAATTGTTGGGTGACAAAAGGGTTTTTCTTAAAATATTAACCCGCCGTTATTGGGAAAATCTCAAACGATTGGCCATTCATAGCAACCGATATTAAATTAACATAATGCTCTAGGCCTGGCTCATTAACGGCCCATTAAAGTTTGCCAATGATTGGCTAATGTTTTACAAGCATCAGCCAAGGCTTGGCCATGTTGTGTTCACCTACACGGGCCCTACGAATATGGCGAAAGTATAAAATCCGTGCTGTTCCAAGACCGTTTCCACAGGGTGCCTTGATCCTAAAATGTGTTACTACAGAGTAACACTAGTTAAAATAGAATAGCCAATACGGATATGGCAACAGGCCAAACCACGTGCTACTTCGAGACCCCTGCACAGGGAGCCAGAAATGCGGTGCTGTTTTGGTTAAGAGTTTACAACTAGCAAAATTGACTTCGAAATCCTCAAATTTCGATAAAGAAAAATACTTAGTAGGGAAACAGGGCCGATTCTGTATCAACCCTTAATTAATGAATTAATTAAGGGTTGTAAAAAAAGTTATGGGATGTTTTAGGGGTAGTAAATGTGATGTGTAGGAGAGATGTAAGTGAGGTAAGAGGGGTATTGAGATTGGGGGTTGTAGCTAAGATGGGGGGATAGGGGGTCGCGAGTATGGAGATGGGGGATAGGGGGTCACGAGTATGGGGTCAAGGTGGTATATGATGTTGGTCGCTAAAAAAATTTTTTTGTTGATATAATAAAATTTTATTTTTAATGATTAATGTTTAATGATTAATGTTTAATAATAAAAAATTGTTTATAAAAAAATAAAATAAAAAATAAAATAAAGAATATAATAAAAAAATAAAATAAAAAAATCAAAAACCTCTATGTTTGAATGACCCTGACACGTGAACCTAAAATCTCAAGTCACGCATTGAGTATATATATATACATGCGTATGCGTAACACAGGGCCCAGCAGACCACGTGTTGCATAACGTATAACGTATATAGTGTTTCCACAATTTGATTTTTTTAACAAAGAATTTAGTTGTGGGTCCATATATATATACATTTAAAATATATATTTAAAATAAATATATATTTTTTTTATGACCCATAAAATTGAGAGAAAAAAAAAAATAAAGTTGACTATTTTATTTTTTAATTTTTCTTTGTCTAGCACTGCTTGCTGCTAGGGCAGGGTCAAATTTTTATTACTTCTTAAATAAACAAGTGCATCAGACTCTATATATGCTATGCATAATAATTATTCGTTCAAAAAATTTGTTTCTTCGTCAATCTTAATAGAAAGATATTTTCTTTTTCTATTTTTTCATTTAAGTAAAAAAATATATATATTTTTTTTTTCTGGGGGTTTCAAGAATATTTAACTCAATGACACCCTCAGTTTATTTGAAACGGTTTGTTAGTGACAGTCGAAGAAAAAAGAAAAAAAATGGTTCAATTAATAAGTGAAATACGAAAATTAAATAGAGAAGTAAGTATAATGCGTGTTAATAATTTATTTATTGTTTCATTACTGTGCAAAACAGAATGTATGTTTGTTGTTTAAGTGATTTTAATTATTTATTATATTTATTCTAGAGTTTGGAATTACTAAATATCATGACCGCTATTGAAAAAGTCTTAGAGTTATTTCAAAATAAAAATACTGCTAACGAAATTGTTTTTTTGCCAATTAGTAAAAAAAATCTGTTTAAAAAAGTAAGTATTCTATTAATTTTTTCAACTAGATCTTTTGAAATATTGAGTTATTATATGTTATTTTATATAATTTATTTTTCTAGGGTCGTGAAATACAAGCTCAATATACAGAACAAAATTTGCGGTTAGCTTGTGAGATGATAAAAATAATTAAAAATGAAGAGTTGCAGTGTAAATTTTATGTCGATATAGATGATGAAATTAAATTTATAGAGCGCCAAGTGAGTATTATTGAATAATTTTTATACTTTTAAAAAATGTGTAAAAGACAACAAAAATACAATTATAAATTATTATTTTATATTTAAGCGTAAAATACTCCGAATGCATTTATATGTGGTCCGTAGAGTCATTCACACCTTCAGAAAAGACAGTAAATTTAATTATTCAAGAAAGAGTTTGATAAATGCTGTAAGTTTTTTATTATTTTTAATATATTAAATATTTATTAAGATTTAATAAGATTTTTTTAATTATTGATTTTTTATATTTAAGATACAATTTATTGCTAAAAAATATGAAGATAATAGACAAACTGCAAGTATAATGAGACAAACACTAAAAATGAGGGAAATGTTACGTCAAATTCAGAAACAAGAAGCAATAAAGAAAGAACAAAAAAAATGCCAGAAAAGTTTAAAAAGAAAGCGTGATGTTGAAGATGTAGAAACAAATAAGATAAAAGAAGAGTTAAAATGGCCAAGTGAGTATTAAAACAAATAAATAATAATATTAAAAGATTTATCTCTTTTATGATATATGAAAAATAATTTTTTGTTTCAGGAAAATCTGAACGCATAACGAGTGCCCCATTCTGGTTAAAGGATTTTGTGTGTGCTAAAAAGTGATTATATTTGATAATTGTGTGTGTGTGTGTGTGTGTGTGTGTTATATTAATTAAAAAGTAAAAAAATAAATAAGTAAAGACAACAAAATTTTCAAAGTATTATTTTTTCATTTATTCAATGTGCTTTTTAAACTTACAAAGTTTTTTCAATATTCCTTTATTTTTATATATTTGATAATTAGTTGTTTTTTAAACATATGTAAATTTACATTCATTTAATCCACCTGTGTATGTAAATTTAACACGTCCATTTCCGATATCTCTGTTGAAAGACTCATAGTCTGGAAGATTGTTTAAAAGAACATCAACATTTTTGGTAGAAAAAATTCTAAATTGTCGTCAACTTTAGCAATTATGCTAGCTCCATACTTGGTTGTTACATTTCTTAAACCGGTGAGTGAATATTGTTTATTTAACTCGAGATCTTTTATTTTAATTAGAGTTGATTGATTTCTGCGACTATCAGTTTTGGCAACCTCATTTAATGCGGCAAAGCGATCCATTTTTTCTGTAAATAAAATTTATCACATATGAAAGTATTAAAAAAATTACTTTTATAAAAATGATTAAAAAAATTTTTTTAAACAATTTTAATGACAAAGCATAATTACCTTGAGTTGAGTTGAGTTGGCACAGATATTAATTGTTCAAAGTTTTTTTGAAGACTGATACTTTTGACAAAAATAATTAGCCTTTTATACAAAATCATAAGTAAAGTTTTAGGACATGGAGGGTAAGGGGTAAATGAATTTTTACTTTAAATTGTTTATAATAATAACTCGATATTTTTTCAGATCATAAATCTCATTTGATTTTGTTTATTTTGAAAAATAAAAAAATTAAATATTCAAACTTAATAAAAGAAATAAAAATTTTTTATTGTTTAAATTCATAGAGTTATAATTTTTTTATTACTTATGATATATAAAAAATAATTTATTATGTCAAATTAAGTCGACCGCAAACTATAAAAATATTCGAACAACAATTATTATTAATAAATAAAAAATAAAACTGCGTTCTAGTACTAGGGTAATATAAAGAAGGTAGAATGTTTCCCTCACTCGAGTTAGAAAATGGTTTTCCCAAACAGAAATACTATTGGGTCCGTTCGGTGTCACCCTTGGGCTAGCTAAGGGGACCGCCCCCGCTCGAGCACCAGTAGACTGCTTAGAGAACTGCCTCTCTGAGCGCCCTTAAACTGCTTAGAGATCAACCCCCGCTTGGGGTAGTCCCAAAAAAGACGGCCATTTTTTCAAATAGTACTCTTTTCAATTTATAATATCCGGCTAAGAAATTGATTCTATTGACTTGTTTAAATTTGTTCTTTGTTTAAAAAAATGTTTTTCTCACTTCATGACCATAAAATAAAATAATATTTATATTATTTTTTTTTTAAGTTATAAATTAATCTGTTTATTTAAAATAAGTATGTCACAGTCAATCACAAAGGCAATAATTTTTTATTTCTTATGAAATATAAATTATACTTTATTTTTTTTAAATATAAATAATTTTTTCATTTTTTATTTTTTTTTCAAATATAAATAATTTTTTATTATTTTTGAAATATAAATAATGTGACTAATTTTTTTATTTCAAGTTAACTAAAAATGTTCCATTAAAAATATTAAAACTATAATAATTTTTAAATAAATTATAACCGTTAGCTCTTTGTTCACAAAAAATTATAATAATATAATATTAACAACAAGTCTTAATTTCGTTCATTAGTAAAAAATCTTTTGACTGTTAAGCATCGTTTGAAAAAAAAAAAAATTTCAATTGATAAAAATGGATTCAAGCAAGTGTAAACGTTTAATAAAGATAATGGAAAAGGCTTGTAGAGTGATTAAAACACGAAATGAAATTGAAGAATGGATTAAATTTGGGAAAAAAAATATTAAATTATTAAGAAAATTATTAAAAGTATGGACTCATGGTCAAAAAATTCAAATCCAAACCACAATAATACAATTACAATCAATACTTGAACAAATAAAAAATAAAAAAAAAGGTGGTACTGGAATTGATAACAATAATAGAAAATTAAAAGATAGAGTGGATAGATAGTTAATTTAAAGTGGGTCGATGTAGACTCAATATTTCAAGGACGCATGCGAACTGGTGTAGTTATAAATTTACAACACATAGATTTACGTTATTTTTTACAAGATTCTAAAAAAATGACTACAATTCGCATAAAAAATATATTAAAAAAAGGAAATAATTTAAAAGTAAATAGCATTTTATCATGTAAATTTCAAGTTATGAAAAATAATGAAATTGTTGAAGAAACAAAATATTTTAATACAAAAAATGATATAATTTTGCAAACAACTGATCTAAACAACTGGTTTAATGAAAATATAATTGATAAACTTCTTGTAAAAGTTGAAGAATTTCAAGAAAGAGGTTGGACAATAAAAGAAATAATTAATTTAACAATAAATATAAATTTGTATGAACCGATCAGAGGAGGTTTAAATACATATATTGAAATGCCTCAATTTATAAAGAATAAACATGCTGTTGTTAATATACATAATAATGATGAATATTGTTTTTTATGGTCAGTAACAGCAGCATTACATCCAGTTAAAAATAACCCTGATCGTGTAAGTTCATATCCAGACTTTAGAACTATACTAAAATATGAAGGTATTCGATTCCCGATTGCATTAAAAGATGTACCAAAATTCGAGAAAATTAATAAATTATCTATCAATATTTATGCGATAGAGAGTAAAAAAAAAAAGAAATAGTGCCTATTTATTTAAGTCAATTTAAATCAGATAAAAAAACAATCCATCTATTAATTTTAAATCAAGAAATTGTAAATAAAAAAAAAAAAATAAATAAATCTAACACTGGTAATAATAATTTTATTGATGATTGTGTTGATGATTGTGTTGATGATGATAATGATGATGATAATAATAGTGATAATGACAATATTTTTAGTGAAGTTTGTGAAAGTGATGATGACAATGAAAAAGAAAAATTTCAAGCAGTGTTTCATTTTGCTTGGATTCGTAATTTATCAAGATTAGTATCCAGATACAAGTATCCAGAAATGAACATAAATTATGGTTGTGTGATCGATGTTTATGTCATTTCAAAACTCAAAAATCTTATGAAAATCATTCTGATGATTGTTTAAACCAAAACACTGCTAGAATGATAATGCCTGATCAAGAAGATAATATTTTAAAATTTAAAAATTATAAATTTAAAGAACCAGCACCATTCTCAATCTATGCTGACTTAGAATGTATACTTCAACCAGAAGCTAATGAAAAAGATTTACATATACCATATAGTGTTGGATATTATTTACATTGTACATATGATAATTCAATATCTAAATTTGCATTTAATCGTAGTGAAAAATGTATAGAGTGGTTTGTTAATGAACTTAAAATGATAACAAAACAAGTGAATGATATTTTAAATAATCCTGTTCCGATGGAAAAATTAACTTTTCAAAAAGAAATGAATCTTCGTTCATCTAAAATATGTCATATATGTGAAAAACCATTGTTAAATGAAGATTTAATAACGAGAGATCATTGTCATATTACTGGTCGCATTCGAGGGTTAGCACACTCAACTTGTAATTTACAATATCAAGATACTCATGTAATACCAATTTTCTTTCATAATTTAAGTGGTTTTGATAGTTTTTTTATTATTAAATCATTAGCTAATCAGTTTGAAGGTTCAATTAAACTTTTACCAATTAATAAAGAAAAATATGTATCATGATATACATCATTACCATCTAAAGAAAAATTTTTTTCCAAGTTAAGTAATGAAAATATTTCAGATGATGATTATGAACATGCAATAAAAGTGTGGGATACATTTAAAATTAAGACATTAGGTGAATATAGTGATATCTATTTGCGAGCTGATGTGCTTTTATTGGCTGATGTTTTTGAAAATTTTCGTAAAAACTGTATGTCAAATTATGGTTTAGATCCAATACATTATTATACAATACCGGGCTATTCATTCGATTGTATGTTAAAATGTACAGAAATAGAATTAGAACTTTTAACTGATCCTGAAAAATATTTATTTATTGAAAAAGGAATAAGAGGTGGAGTTGCACAATGTACGAACAGGTATGCTAAAGCTAATAATCGTTACATGCCTGATTTTGATCCTAATTTAGATGAATCTTATATATTGTACTATGATATAAATAATCTTTATGCACATTCAATGATGAATTATTTACCATACAAAGATTTTGAGTGGGATGATAATAAAAATATCGATGTTTTTTCAGTCGCAGATGATTCAGACGTAGGATATATATTAGAAGTAGACTTAGAATATCCTGAAAGTTTATTCGAAGATCATCGTGATTTTCCTCTTTGTCCAGAACATCTAGTTCCACCAAACTCTAAACAAGTTAAACTCATGACTACATTATATCCAAAAAAAAATTATGTTATTCATTATAGGAGTTTGAAACAATATTTAAGCTTAGGTATGCAATTAACAAAAATTCATAGAATATTAAAGTTTAAACAAGCTCCTTGGTTAAAAAAATACATTGATTTTAATACTCAAAAAAGACAAGAATCGACTAACTCATTTGGTGTTTTGATATTTAAATTATTAAATAATATTATATATGGCAAAGCTATAGAAAATTTACGTGGAAGAAGAGATGTAAAAATGATAACAAAATGGGATGGACGTTATGGTGCAAAATCATTAATAGCAAAACCCAATTTCCATAGTAGCATAATACTAGGAGAAGATCTTGTTGTTATTGAAATGTCCAGAGTAAAAATAAAATTTGATAAACCAATTTATATAGGATTTTCAATTCTTGATATTTCTAAATTTTATTTGTATGATTTTCATTATGATTATGTTAAAAAAACTTATGGAAATTCTGCTAAGCTTTTATATATGGATACAGATGCCTTAGCTTATTTATTTACAGTACCAGATATTTATGAATGTATGAAAAAAAATTTAGAAAAATTTGATACAGCTGATTATCCAGAAAATAATATTTATAATATGCCATTAGTAAATAAACGAAAAATTGGAGTTATGAAAGATGAAAATCAAGGTAAAATTGTTACTGAATTTGTAGGTTTACGTGCAAAAGCTTATAGCATGAAAATATTGAATGAAGATAAAATTATAAAAAAAGCCAAAGGCGTAAAACGATCTGTAATGAAAGAAATTGAATTTAACGACTATAAAGAGTGTTTATTTAATCATAAAAATTTAATTAAAAAACAATATTTAATTCGAAGTAAAAAACATATAGTTCATATTATTTTACAAACAAAATTAGCATTAAGTTGGCAAGACGATAAAAGAATTTTATTGCCAAATTCAACAGATACTGTACCATGGGGATATAAAAAAATAAATAATACTTTAATATAATATATAATTGGTTTTTTATTTCTTTAATACTTGTATATGTTTTACATTTTTATTACATTTGTTTTATTAATATAAATATTATTTATTTGTCATTCTTTTTTCTAAAAAATGTATCGATGAAAAATTTTTTGTCATTATTGTTGGAAATTTTTTTATTAACCATTGTTTCATTTTGTACACATTTTCAAGAGCACAATTATAATTTTTACAAAGAGGATGCATTTCAGCGTGTGAAAAAGGTGCTTTTTCTTCCATTTTACTGAATTCTGGAGCACCTAATTCTTGTAAATTACCCAAGTAAAAAAAATATATTTATTGAAAATATAAAATAAATTTAATTTATATTTAAAATATATTTAATATATATATATAAAATATATTTAATTTCAATTTGGAAAAAATATAATTTATATTTACTGTACATTAAAAATTAATATATTTTAAATTTAAAATACATGTTAATGAATGTAAAATGCATGTAAATTAAATTTATTTTTGGACATATCTCAAGTTTATCAAAAAAATTTCAATAAGAAAAAAAATATATCTTACTTCAATTTATAGCTTTATTACACACTTAACTCTTTATTATATATTTTTTTTTAAATTATAACAATAATTACAAAGTTAAATATAAAATCTACAATCAACATATAATTGACAAACAAACAATAAAAAATAAGATTATTCAAATATTAAAGTTTAAATATTTTTTATAGATAATAATTTAATTGATTTTCATTATTATTATTTTTTTATTTTACTTAATTAAATTAAGTTTTGGACGTAAAGTTCTCAAGTTTATCAAAGAAATTTCAATAGGAAAAAAATATATTTTACTTCAATTTATAGCTTTATTACACACTTAACTCTTTATTATATTTTTTTTTTTTAAATTATAACAATAATTACAAAGTTAAATATAAAATCTACAATCAATATATAATTGACAAACAAACAACAAAAAATAAGATTATTCAAATATTAAAGTTTAAATATTTTTTATAGATAATAATTTAATTGATTTTCATTATTATTATTTTTTTATTTTACTTAATTAAATTAAGTTTTGGACGTAAAGTTCTCAAGTTTATCAAAGAAATTTCAATAGGAAAAAAATATATTTTACTTCAATTTATTATCAGCTATAAGCTATATATTATTAACAACGCAATATAATTTTTTTAATTCTGCAAATATAGTTTTCAACTTTAAATACTTTTTCGTTTATTTCTTGCGCATAAATGGCATGTATTCTATTTGATTCACGTACAGGTAATATAAAGTCTTCAAATTGAGTTTTAGTTGATTTGTGAAAAATTGCATTTTCTATGGATAAAGATATTGGAATTAGTTCTTGAACAATTACAAATAATTCGTTATCATATTTAATAAAGCATTGAATTATGCCGAACAAGTCATCACCCCATGATATACAATGGTTGTTTCTTTTTTTTTCTCTTTCATATTTTTTTGATGTATATATATTTGCACCAATTTTTATTCTTGAATAAACTTCAAATTTTACTGACGATAGTCTTTCAGGAAGAGCTGACCGAAGAATATTAACAGCAAACCAATATGAATCTGGAAGAGTATTTAATTTTGGAGAACCAAGAGTTTTTATTGTATTATTATTCTTATCATTATTGTCAACATCAGTAACGATAGTTGTATTTAGTATTTTTAAAGAATTATAGTAGCGTAATGTGTTGGCTATTTCAATGTCTATTTTGTTGGGACCGTGAGTCAAACGAGTTAAAAAATAATTTCCATCTTCAAATGGAAAGTTAGACCATGCCCAAACTGGTCCCCACAGTCGTACAGCTTCTGGTACATGTATTAATTGATGTACATTTAAAGTACACTTTTTTAAACCGTACAAAAATTGAAAATTGCGACAAAATTTTTTTACAAGATCGTGCCCCAGTTTCATTTCTTGTTCTGTTATTTTTTGTTGCAAAAATATGTATGTAATTTTAACCAATAACAAATAATTTTGGTAGTATTTTTCTTTTAATTTATTTTTTAACAAAACTGGCAAAATTATAATCGCTAAAGTCTGAGTTTCCGCTGACTTATAAAACTGTCTCTTATTAAGAGGTCGTGGTAATCGCGATATTTCAGATGAAACTCTGACCTCGGATATTTTTTTATTAACTATTTTTTGAATTTTTGGTTTTAAATAATATTTTTTCTTGTTATTTTTACTGTCAAACCATAAGTCAAACAATAAACTGAAAATTTTTAAAATATTATGCATGTAGTCTGGTGGAAAATTCTTTGCCAAGTCAATCCAAGGAATTCTCGTGACGACTGAAAGACCCTTTATACCACGAGAATGGAAGAGGTTTTTTCTAACAGCATCGGTGCCTTGATTAAGAATTTTTTCGTGAGTACGACATGGCATTTTTTTTTTAAATGAAAATACATGGTTGTGACCGCGACCAACATAATTTGTTTCACCTTCAAGCTCGCAAAATGGACAAGAAAAAGCACCTCCTTGATTTATCATATTTAATACCATCGCTTTTGCCGGAAGATCCAAGGTTGACAATGGAGCAACTGCACGACTGTGAATTTTACCTAGTTCAGGGTGGTACCACTCGAAACCATTTGTTGACAATTTTTCAATAGCATTCACGAATGGTTGCAAAAATCCTGATGACTTCGGTTTTTGGTTTTGACTATAATACAAACCCGCAACCAACTGAAATGAACGTCTAACTTTTGCAGAAATATTCAATATTTGTATCTGAATCGGCCACAACTGTCCGTAAGAGCTTTTAGAAACTGGCACACCGTCTGTGTTCCACAGAAGGAATATGTCATACTTTTTTAGACTTGCTTCTCGCTCGATGTTCAAATATTGTTGACCACTCGATACGTCACTTATTATGGTTGGATCTTCATGATAACGATTTATGTTTTGTTCATATTGAGAGTCAATCAGTTCGTAAAGCTTTTGTTTTTCAAACGCATCGGTCAATAAAGAAGCAACATCATATTCAATAAATAAACCATCAACTTCTTTCCCACCACATGCGTTGCATAGTTTGAAATTCCTAATAAAAATAAATTATATATTTATTTATTTATTTATATTTTTATTTATATACATATAAAAGTGAAAAAAATATATCTATTAGAAATATAAAACAAATTTAATTTATATTTAAAATATATGTGAATTAAATTTAATTAATGTTTTAAAAAATATAAATTAATTTAATTTACATGTAATTTACATTTAATTAATATGTAATCTATATCTATACAAAAAGTAAATGTATTTTATATTTTTTCAAAACAAAATAAATTTACTAAAAATTTTTTTTTTTCGACGTTGCAAAAAAAAAATTTGGATATACTTCAAAATTAATTTATATTTTTTAAATATATATCTAAAATTTATCTATTTGTCAATATACATAGACATTTGTAAATCTGAAATATAATTATAGATATATTCTTTTTCCTTACTCTTGACCATTGTTATTCGAGTACTCTCCCAAATAGTACCCACACTCTTCACACAATTTATGTTTTTTTATACACCTATGAAACGATGGAATACTTTTTTCTAAAAGTTTGTCAAATCGATATTTACTCCTTGGAACGATGTTTGTATCTGGCAACACATCACTAACAAACTCCAAAATTTGACTGAAACATTTTTTCGTGATAGCGTTTGTTAAAAATATTTTCAATAAACGATAAGAATATTGTCCAACAGTCATTTTCGCATTTTCATATATTGGTGAATCCATATTGTCATTCAATAAGCTTTCATTCGACATGCTTTCATCATCTGTTAAAAAAATTATATATAAATAAAATAAGCAACTTTTAAGTTGCAAAAAGTTACTGAACCTTTTTCACTTGTATTATCATTTAGTAAACTGTCATAACTTCTTTCATCATCTGTATTATCATTTAATAAACTGCCATCACTTCTTTCATCATCTGTTAAAAAAGTATTTAAAGTTGAGACTGTTTGTTGTATTGTTAAGTTGCAAAAAATTACCGAACCTTTTTCACTTGTATCATCATTTAGTAAACTACCATCACTTCTTTCATCATTTAGTAAACTGCCATCACTTCTTTCATCATCTGTTAAAAAAATCTTTAAAGTTAAGACTGTTTGTTGTATCATTTTTTATAATTATTTCCAAGTGGAAAAAATATATTTAATGGAAATTTACTTTATACTTAGAAAAAATTTAGAAAAAGTTTAGAAAAAATATAAATTAAATTTAAAATATACACAGTTTTAAACATACTAAAATTAAATTTAAAAAAAATTTACAAAAATTAAAAAAAAAATTAAGTAAAAATTTAGAAAAAGTTTAATTTTAGTATGTCCAAACTTGTACATATTTTAAATTTAATTTATATTTGTTCTAAATTTTTTCTAAATTTAATTTTAGTATGCCCAAATCTGTATATCCATTAAATTTAATTTATATTTCCATTAAATATAAATTAAATATGATTTAAATACATTTTTTCCACTTGTGATGTCAGTAAAAATATTATGTATTTATCACTTGTATCTAATTGTCACCTGATGTTTCACCTGTTGTATCACAACTCACGCTGTTGTTACTATCTGACGTTTTTTCTTCTGTTATACCATAGCTTCCGTAACTTCTATCATCTTATGAATCCGTCATTATATAATTTTAGTATTTTATCAATTTTTAAATATTAATAAACAAGAATTTAATAATAAAAAACTTACTTATATCATCATCGCTAATCATACCATCATCAGATAAAATTTCACGACTACAGCTGCAGCTTGTTTTATCATCACTTTCGGTTATATCATCTAATAAAATTTCATGACTTGTAATTATAAAATTTAGATTTCGATAATTGATTTAACCATATATATATATATACTCATAATTTAAATATAAATGAATACAATTATAATTTAAATTTTTTTATATTATACCTGTCTCGTTCTTTTCATCGATATTCCATGATACACTAGATATTGCACTTAATGAACTTGCGTCTGAGCCTGTATCTGTATGTGTATCAACTTAAATTTTATTATAATTTGAAGTAAATGTAATATTTATTTGAAATATATATATTTACATATATATGGTTAATCTAAAGTAATTTGGATTGACTTGTAATATACCTGGCAAACTAGATGCTGCACTTAGTGACTCTGTATCTGACACTGTATCTGTATGTGTATCTGAGGCTGTAATGTATCCAATAAATATTTTAATTTATATTTAATTAAAATATTTAATTTATATTCAATAAATATAAGCAATATTTAAAATATATCTTAATTTAATTTTTTCTGAATTAAATTCGAATATATCTTTATCAAATGTCAAACAGGCTATGTACTCAGAGATTCATTATCTGAGACCAGCATAGGCTCATCAATTGAATGATTACTCCAATTATTATCATTATATCTTTCCTCTTGACTCGAAATACTTTGTACTTCTTGTTGTAAAATATGAGAATTTCTGTGTTGATCCATATTTGACTTGTATGAAAATAATAATTTTTTTTTAAATTTATTATTTATTTACTTCATATCAAATAAATGAATTCAATAAGTATATATTGTATGTATAGATTTTGTTTTTACGATGTTCATGTGTTGTTTTTTTTAAATTTATAATTTATTTACTTCATGTTTAATAAATAAATTTAATAAATGAATTATATGTATAGGTTATGTTTTTACAATGTTTATGTGATGTTTTTTTTTTTTTAATAAATTTAATAAATAAATTATATGTATATAATTACGATGTTTATGCGTTGCTAAGCAGTCAAAGACGCAAGCTATAAAATTTGAAACAAAACAAAAATATCAGTTTTGTTTTAACAGTCTTGATCGGTTGCTAAGCAGTTGAAGACACAAGTTAAATAAATAAAATTTGAAGAAAATCAAATGTCGAAATTATATTACTTAGTGGAAGCGAAAGATACGTGCTTATATATCCTTGAGCCACATGAAATTGTCAATGCCTTTTGCAAAAAAATTAATATTGGGAGTAAAATAGAATTTTTGTGGGAGCACAAAAACCAACAAATTGAAAATAAAGGAAAAATTTTACACATATCGAGTAAGTTTACATAAAATATAAACTTAATAAATTATTTATTACAATATTTATGTATTTTTTTATTTTTAATTCTATTTTCAATGGAGAAAAACTTACCGAAATTAAAATGATTATGAGTCAAATCAACAAATCACGGCTTAAAAAGAATAAAAATCTTAAAACTATCATGAAAAAAAGTGACTCAGCAGCTCAACGCAATAAGAAAACCGAGAAAAACTTACAGGTAACATTGTCTGAAAATTAGGATTTTTGTTTGTTTTTTAATTTTTCATTAATAATTCGAGTACATTTGATGACACTTGGAATTTGAAATATTGATATTTTTAATCAGAAACCAGTTGAAAGAGCAACAGTTGCAATCACTCATGATGTTTTAACTAAATTAAATGAAAAAAATAATGACATTCAAAACCAAAAGAAAGCACCTAAACGTCAAGTGAGTCAATGCACAAAATTAAATATTTTAATCCATTTTTTATACATATATTGTTAATCAAAAAATTATCAAACATCAATTTATTTTAAAAATTTAAAATTCCCCCAGCGATGCTCACAAAATTTTGTAGATGAATCCGACCTCAGTGATACAGAACATGCTCCAAACTATGAAAATTTACATGAAGAAAATAATATGCCTAATGAAAAAATAACTATCCAACGTAAAGTAAGCTAAAAAAATAAATTTCGGTTAATAACCTCTATAAATATTATTATATTTTATGTATTATTCTTATATATATTTTTCTGAATGTTTAATTACATCAGCGGCGTTTACAAGTCATAGATGAATCTGACTTAAGTGACAGAGAAAGCACTTCATACAATGTGTCACCAAAAGCCACTCAGGTATAAAAAAGATTTTTAGTTATCTGCTTACTTTCACTCATCTTTTTGAACATTTTTTTTTTTTAATAGGACTTAGATAAACAGACAACAGATACTATATTGGAAAACGGTCAAAATGTAAGATAATCTAATAATCATTAATGATTATATATATCATTGCTAATAATAGAATTCTATTATTAACAATGATATATTATTTTTCCGTAATTTCTACAGAATTCACTTGTTCATGGTGTATACGATTCAGAAGTGAGTGACAAAACAATAAATACACCACGTGATTCTTTCATCTTCAACTTCCAAGACGAAATTTTCGAAACCGACAATTTAGAGCCTGATTCGTTCATTGATAATATTGAAATAAATGCTTCAAATACATCTAATGAACCAATTTCCAAAACATATTCAATGGTAATATTTTATATTTTTTCAAAATTAAAATCAAATATATTTTGTATTTATTTTAAATATTTTTTCAATATAAATTAAATTTATTGAATATATAATAAATAAATAATAATCTGAATAATAATTCTAAATAACATAAATAGTACATAAAAAATGAATAACTAAATTGTCTAAAATGTACATAATTTATATATTAAAAAAATTAATTATATTTTTTTCTAATAGAACTTCAATGAACAGCAAAGTGATTTCCAAGTATCATTTTCAAATTTTTACAAAAAATATGAAAAAAATTATCGTGAAAAAAATAAAAAATTAGAAAAAGCATTACTTATGTTTTCTAAAGGACAAGCAATTCTTTCATCATTGTATGAAGAAGAAGCAAATGAAATGAATGAATTGAAGACAATCAAAGATCATCAAAATTCTGTATTGAAAACCGATGATGACCAATTGTCAAGTACTACAACGAAAGTCACAAAACCAGTGGTAGATAAATCATTATTCATTGAAGAACGAAAAGAAAATAATTCATGGCAGTTTCGATACAAGCAAGGTGATGCAGGAGTATCAGAATTAGTAGAAGGTTCTGGTGTTTATATAAGTACTACTGTATTCGAGATGTGCAAGAAAACATCTACATCTCAATTATCATTAGCCCGTGCACTGATGGAAAACGTTTTTAATCTTCAAGCTCTGACTACTTGTTCAAGAACAGGTAGAGGTTCAAAAGAAGCTCTGGATAAGACTGCTCTGGATACAATATTGTGTAGGGTTAAAACATATTAAAATATCTGTACTATAAACAAGTATAATATATATATGTATTTTTAAAATTTTACAGATTATGCAATCAAGTTTGGGGAAAAGAAAAAATGGCCAAACGTGGATCTACGAGTTATCAATACTTCCCTTACTCAAAAGTTAAATGGATTTAAGGATAAATAAAATAATAATAATGAAAATCAATTAAATTATTATCTATAAAAAATATTTAAACTTTAATATTTGAATAATCTTATTTTTTGTTGTTTGTTTGTCAATTATATATTGATTGTAGATTTTATATTTAACTTTGTAATTATTGTTATAATTTAAAAAAAAAAAATATAATAAAGAGTTAAGTGTGTAATAAAGCTATAAATTGAAGTAAAATATATTTTTTTCCTATTGAAATTTCTTTGATAAACTTGAGAACTTTACGTCCAAAACTTAATTTAATTAAGTAAAATAAAAAAATAATAATAATGAAAATCAATTAAATTATTATCTATAAAAAATATTTAAACTTTAATATTTGAATAATCTTATTTTTTATTGTTTGTTTGTCAATTATATGTTGATTGTAGATTTTATATTTAACTTTGTAATTATTGTTATAATTTAAAAAAAAATATATAATAAAGAGTTAAGTGTGTAATAAAGCTATAAATTGAAGTAAGATATATTTTTTTTCTTATTGAAATTTTTTTGATAAACTTGAGATATGTCCAAAAATAAATTTAATTTACATGCATTTTACATTCATTAACATGTATTTTAAATTTAAAATATATTAATTTTTAATGTACAGTAAATATAAATTATATTTTTTCCAAATTGAAATTAAATATATTTTATATATATATTAAATATATTTTAAATATAAATTAAATTTATTTTATATTTTCAATAAATATATTTTTTTTACTTGGGTAAATACGAATCCATTATTTGTTCCTTCCCATACACGACTTTCAAATTCAATAAGAGCTTTCATTGATTCACCATTTACTATGACAGGTCCATGATTAGCTACATAATCTTCTATTTTATAAAAAGTATCTTCATAAGGCGTGTCACCAAAACTCCAAGGTATTCCATGAACTTCCGATTCGCCCCTTAAAATTTCATTGAGCTCTTCTTGCGGTAAATCTGTTCTATCATATTCTTCTTGAAATATGAAGCAATTATCTTTCCAATTTGTATTGTCAGATTCATCATTTAATTTTAAGATCGCCAATTCTTTAAATGAAAACGAATCAAAATTATGAGGCTCCCAAGTCCCTTGCACATCAAGAAAACAAACCATGTCTTTATTATTTCACTGAACTGTTGACAATCAAATCTAAATTCCTACTGATTGCATTCACAAATAAAAGTATATTATAACATAAAATTTCCCACTTTCAAAATTAAAAATATAATTATAGGTCAGATTTATCAATCCAAGAATTATGTTGTGAATCAAATCCTAAGAATTTACATAAATATTTATTTCCACGTTTTTTTAAAATTTTTTCAACAAGATAAATATCTGAATATTTTACTGAGGTTAATTCTTCTTCATAAAAACCTCCTTCAATTGGATTATTTTCATAGTCTATGAGTTTATAGGTTATAGGATCAGTGCTTTTGACTTCCTTAACAGTAAAAATTTCAGTAGTAAAATTTGGAGTATATCCTTTCTCAAAAACCTTTTTTATATTTGCTTATACGAACTTTATCACCAACAAAAAATTTATTTTTTGGTTTTCTATTAATTTGAAAATTTTTATAAATATTAAGCAATATATTTTTTTCATTAGCTGAATTAACATCTCTTGGTTTCATTTTTATCGTTCGATGTTTTGTATTATTATATTGTTGTAATAAATTCGGTAATATTTTTTGCCATTTATAAGAACCTTGAAGAGTAAATTTTTTCCACATTAGATTTTTTAATGTACGATTAAATCGTTCAACAATTGATGCTTTTAAATTACTATATGAGTGATATAAATGTATGTTATATTCTTTCATTAAGGTTTTGAATTCTTTATTCCAAAATTCTCGACCTTGATCAACCATTAATTTTTTAGGAATACGTTTTCGCATTAGTACAGATTTCATAGCACTCGTGACATCTTTACCATTTTTCGACTTTACAGGAATCGCCCAAGCATATTTTGAAAATATATCTATAATTGTAAGTAAATATTTATAACCATTATTCTCAGAGGAATAAGGAATCATTTCAACAAGATCAGCTTGCCATGTTTCGTCTAGACCCCTTATATCTACATGGCGTCTGATATAATTTCTACGAGCTGGTCTGTGAGGCTCTTCAGCTACTTGGGCTTTTTTGTTCTCCATTAATTATTTCTTTTAATTCTTTTATTTGAAAATCAATTTCGGAAATATTAATTGTATTTTTTGAATTTTTTTCAGAGTTTTCTTGAATATTATTTTCTAAATAGAACAATTTATTTTTTAAGTTTTCTGTGAAAATTTTCAAGTCTTGGTTACCTTTTTCTGAAATATTTAGCTTATTTTCTATATTTTGTAACGAACCAGCAAAGATTTGATTTTCAATTTTAAAATTTTTATCCAAATTTTCAATTGAATTTACGATTGAATTTTTTTTTTCATTCAATTCAACTACTTTTTTATCAAGCTGATATATTACATCAGCATTACGTGTTGCAAGGTCTTGTACTGAATCAATAATAATCAATTGATTATTTTGATTAGTTTTTGAATCAGATTTAAGAGAATCTATAAGCGTACTATTAGTATCAGCTATACCTCTTAAAGATGTCGTTATTTGATACAAAGCTCGTGTTTCTTCTTTCACAATATTTCTAGTCACTTTCACTGATGCAGCATCCGTATATGCTACAGGATCGGCAATATTACACAATTTTCGATAATTAATATCATAATGACCATCTCTTGTTATTTTAAAGCCTTCACCAGGAGGTCCACGCGTGCCTCTATCTTTTATTTTACTTTGTATTAATTGATGCCCGAAAACATCGATACTCATGTTTGGTTGACCGATGAATGAGAACTGAATAAATTTGTTTAATGTACATTAATTAATAGATTATTTCAGCCTCCTTCAGTTCTTCAATGATTGAAATTATTTCATTATCATTTCCATGATTTCCAGCTGCTTAAGACGCTATTAAAAGTCTAAGACGATTAATTAGTTCGTTAAGCGGTGTGTCCACACGCAAGTTTTTTCATGCAAGTCCTTGCAGCAAGGCCTTGCGTCAGAATAGTTCATCTGTCACGAATGTAGGGAGCGTTCCGATAACTACCTGACGTTGTTTCAGTTAATACCAACTAAAAGAAAATTGAGTAATTAAAATTATTAGTAAAATTATTTTATTGAGTAATTAAAATGTTTATTATAAATTATATTTATTGAAAAGTGATTGCACGAAATGTAAACAATAAATATAAATGAATATTAACAAAGAAAGTATGGGTTATGTGTTATTATTATTAACATATGTATTTAAGTTGTTAAGTTGTCTGCCTAAAATTATACGCTGTAAAGTAATCAACTTGCATGAAAAATTGAGACAAGTTTCAATTTTCTGTGCAAGCCTTGCAAGACTCTTTAGGGCAGATTTTCACCAAAATTCTAGTAATAATCTAGTGGTGCAAGGCCTTGCTGCAAGGACTTGCACGAAAAACTTGCGTGTGGACACACCGCTTTAGGATCATCCCAATAGACATAATCAATTGCAGGATTCCCAGTTATTTTGAATTGAGGTAAACCTGAACCTTGATGTGTCATGGATTCAATAAAAGGTGCAATATATATTCTATATTTTTCATTTTTTTCAGTTCGAAAATCACTTTTAGGATCATAAAATTTATGGTGATTATTCGTTAATTTTATCATTTCAATAAAATTTTTCTCATCATCATTGTTGATTAATGACGTTTCAGGATTGTTTTTAAATAATAACTCTAACAAGCCTGGTGTTTCATGATATACCAATATGGATTTTATTGTCTTTAAAATCAATTTTCGAATCTCCAAATTTAAGCATATTGTCTTTTTTCAGTTTCCGAATACTATATCCACTATCTACAGACTTTTGTTTGTTCAGTTTTTTCAAATATTCTTAAATTTTAATTGGTGATAATTTTTTTTTCATAGGAGTAGATCGAATTGTCTCACTTAAATTATTATCAGAATCTAAAGCACTTGCAAATGATGAATCAGCTATTTCATCTTCTTGATAATTATCATCCTCATCATCGGTCAATAAATCATTATCATATTTTTCAACTTTTTTTATTTTAATTGGTAACTTTGTATACTCATCTTTGATTTCTTGTTTTACATTATTTTTATTATTTTGATTATTATTTTGATTATTATGATTTGATGCTTCAACTAATTTCTGAAGTGGTGTTACAATAGGTTTAAATACATTGTTTGAAATATCATCTGATGCTTTTTGTCCTAATTTTAAAATTTTAT
Organism: Lysiphlebus fabarum; assembly: GCA_011426435.1. Classification (NCBI taxonomy): domain Eukaryota; kingdom Metazoa; phylum Arthropoda; class Insecta; order Hymenoptera; family Braconidae; genus Lysiphlebus; species Lysiphlebus fabarum. The sequence goes on from WSYQ01001363.1 coordinate 151,251, forward strand.
GCTTTTGTCTGATAGCATGACTGGCTTTAAAAATTTCACTTAATAATTTTTTCTTTTCATCTAACTTTTTATTGTCCATGTTGATGTTTATTACTTGACATCTATGACAATACTATTGTTAACATAATATTTACTCTGATTTTATACTTATATAACAATCAAAGCCTTTTCTATATCGACCATTATTAAGTTCACTATCTTTATCAATTACAATGTTTGTTATCTTTCCAACATGCGTAACATAAATTTTTGAATTCTGTGTATGTCATATCTGTATTTACATGATCAAAATATATTCGTTTTAAAATAAGATCATCTTGTTTGAAAAGAACTAAAAAATTTGCATTATCTCTAATTAAATGTTTAGGTATTCGAGCGTAAGTTTGGCAAAGATAAAAACAATCTACGTTTTGATGTCTACCCATACAAAAAAAAGCTCTAATATTATCTTGTTTTTCACATGAAACATCATCAAAGATCATGACAGAGTTTGGTTTTGTATCTTGAGGTTGAAGTACTTGTTCATGCTCATTAAAAGGAAAATAACCAATACCTTTCACTGATTGTAATAAATTTTCTAAAAGTTTATATTTTGGTTGATTCAAAGACTTTGAATAAACGTATACATTTTCAAAACGTAAACCATTTTCGTGTGTAATTATTGCAAATAAAACATTCGTTTTTCCAATACCACTTGGACCACAAAAAATTGCTCGAACACTATTTGGTAATAAATCTCCATGCCGTTTTTTCTTTTTTTCAGTACTATCTTGAATTAGTTCATCGAAATTTGTAACTGGTTCATTTCATTGTGTAAGTTAGAGCAAGTCTTGTTTATTACTAAATGATATAACTATAAGTACTTGTTCTTATAATCTTTTTCATCAGTTACCTTTGAACTATGATTGAGCATAGACGTCAAAAAGGAAAAGGCATTGTGAATAAAATTATCAATAAACTTCCTTTTGAGTTACATCTTCCAAAATATAATTATTGTGGTCCTGGTACTAAGTTATCGAAAAGATTAGAACGAGGTGATCAAGGCATAAATCCATTAGACGAGTCGTGTAAAATACGAAAAAAATAAAGATAATTTAGTTGCTAGACATCAGGCTGATAGAGTACTTGCTGAGAAAGCTTGGCAACGTGTACTTGCTAAAGACTCTTCTATAGCCGAAAAAGCAGCTGCTTGGGGAGTAACTAACGCTATGAAAGCAAAATTAAAAATGGGTATGGCATTAAAAAAGAGAAAACGAACCAAAAAAATAACAAAAATAAAAAAAAAAAGACCTTCGGTATCATTAAAAAAAATTATTAGCTTAACAAAAAAATTAACTCAACCTGGTAGCGATCCTATAAAATCAGTTATAAAAGGAGCCCGTGATGCTGTAAAAAAGTCTGGTGGTAAAAAAAATGTTCGTTTACCTCGTGTTTTACCATTACCAGCTAAAATTGGTGGTTTTTTACCTTTTTTAATGCCTGTTTTTGCTGGCCTTAGTGCTGTGGGTGCTTTATCAGGTGGTGCTGCTTCAATAATGAAAACTATCAATGAAGCAAATGCTGCTAAAAATAGACTTGAAGAAAATAAACGTCATAATGAAAAAATGGAATCAATTGCTTTGGGAAATGGTATGTTCTTACAACCTCATAAAAAAGGATTTGGTTTATTCTTGAAACCATCAAAAAACGTGTAAAGCTACCACACCGAGCCTTGACCGATATTGATCTTATAAAATATGCAAAAATTTTTAAAATTCCAAATTTTCGTGGTGTATTTATGAGAAATGATTTACCTAAATCAGGGCCTAAAAAATATGAGTCATCAATTATTAA
>WSYQ01001364.1:0-18478 GCA_011426435.1 Lysiphlebus fabarum
CCTAGCAAGCTTACAAGGCCCCTACTATATTATATTAATGCGTGCGCATATGCTTATATTATAGTTTGTTTAAAAAACATTTGACTCAAATTAATTTGAAATAAACAGTGTTTAGTCAACATAGATGTCATTTTTTTGAATCAATATTTTTTTAAATTATTACATTTTATTTTTTTGGCATGGAAAACAATTTTTCTTTTTCGGTAATGGCCCATCGAATGCATCTGTATGTAAACTTAAAAAATTAAAATGTTCTCTGCATCGACGTTCGTCAATGAATTTTTGTTTACTTTTTAAATTTTCAGGTAGTTTTTCCCATACTTTATCCATTGATTCTGATGCATATGAAAAAATAAAATTTTCTGGCAATATTTCAATATCTTCTTTTGTAAGTTTTGATAAATCTTTTAATACATAAAACAATTGTATGGACTTATTAAGAGATGGTTTTACACCCCAATAATTTTCAAACCATAAATTTAATTGTTGTACATTCTCAAGTGCACAATTACAATTACGTATATTCTAGATAATTTGATATTTGATTTTTCATTGTTTTTATTCCTGGAGCATTCATTGAATATAAATCGATATTTACTTTTGAATTTTCTGTTATATCTTCCAACCATTTTTTTTTCTCATCACCTTTTACATATATATAATCTGCTGATTTAAGAACGTCAGTAATTATTGGTTTTATATCTTCAAAAGATATATCACCACATTCCCATGATAAACCATGCAAATTACGAATTAACCAATGATTCATTGATTTGTATCTTGCAGGCAAATTATGCCATGTACTTGGTGGTTTAAATACAAAACAATATGTATCTTTTTTTTGGATATTAATTGCAGCAAATTCTTTTAAAACAAAAGCATTATGAGGTTGCTTAAAACCTTGTATATCTACAATTAATTCCATAATTTTTGGAACGACTTTTCTTTGAAAAAACTTTAAAGACACTGATAGTTTTTAATTTCAATAATCTTTTTTGTATAAACACATACATATAAAAAAATAAATATATATGAAAAATTAATAATATTTTTTACCCCACTTATGACACATGCTTTACTGAGAATATATTTCTCAAAAAGCAATAAAAATTTATATTTATAAAAACGTTGATTTTAACGGTTTCTAATGTAATCATAAATTGAAATAGTATGACATCATTAATGAGTCATAACCATAAATCATTTTTTTAAATTAAATTAAATTTATAAAAAATATGTATTAAATAAACAAAAAACTCATAAAACTTAAGAATAAATTTTGATGATCAAATATCCGGCTTACACATCATCCACCCCCCCCGACCCCCCCCATGCCATACTCGACCCCCTATCCCCCATCTCCATACTCGCAATCCAACATCCCCCCATCTTAGCTACAACCCCCAATCACATTTACTACCCCTAAAACATCCCATAACTTTTTTTACAACCCTTAATTAATTCATTAATTAAGGGTTGATACAGAATCGGCCCTGTTTCCCTACTATACTTGAATCTGTTATAACTATTGGATAGTGATATAATAGCTATATGTAGTTGATATATTTGGAGTTTAATGCGGTTTTTTTGTGATAAAACTTAAGTTTTAAACTTTAAATCAGAAAGATTATAAGAAAACCTCGATTCCTTGCTCCATACTTCTGAAGTTAATTTTTCAAAACTATCGTATGACTACAAAACTTTACATGCTTAAGGGAGTTATAAAGTGATACAAGAGTTATATGGAGTGATGTATTCCAAGTTTAAGACGAATTTCGCTAATTCCAAACTTTGAATCAAAAAGATTATGAAAAAACGTCGGTTTCTAGAATCAATATTTTTGAACGTCTGTCTTGCAAAATACCGAACGTTTACAAAAAAGTTCAACGTTTATCGAGTTATAAAGTTGTATATGAACCATATACGGCGGAATATTCTATGTTTGATGCATATTTCGCAAGTTTCAAACTTCAAATCGAATTGATTATGAAAAAACCTTGATCTCAAGAATCAATACTTTTGAAGTTTATTTTTTCAAAACTCACGTTTGGTTACAAAAATTTATATGTTTAAATGAGTAATATAATAGCTATATTCGGTGATATATTCGATGTTTATTAAGAATTTCGCCAGTTTAGAAAACGATTCTAAAAAACGTTTGATAAAAAATAAACTTTAAATCAAAACGATTATGAAAAAACGTCGATTTCAAGAATCAATATTTTCGAACGTCTGCCTTGCAAAATATCGAACGTTAACGAAAACGTTCAACGTTTATCGAGTTATAGAGTTGTATATAAACCATATACGGTGGAATATTCTATGTTTGATGCATATTTCGCAAGTTTCAAACTTCAAATCGAAACGATTATGAAAAAACCTTGATCTCAAGAATCAATACTTTTGAAGTTTATTTTTTCAAAACTCACGTTTGGTTACAAAAATTTACATGCTTAAGGGAGTTATAAAGTGATATAAGAGCTATATGGAGTGATGTATTCCAAGTTTAAAACGAATTTCGCTAATATCAAACTTTAAATCAAAACGATTATGAAAAAACGTCGATTTCAAAAATCAATATTTTCGAACGTCTGTCTTGCAAAATACCGAACGTTTACAAAAAAGTTCAACCCTTATCGAGTTATAAAGTTGTATATAAACTATATTCCATGTTTGATTTATATTTCGACAGATTCAAACTTATGAGAGTTACATTTGGTAATATTTACCATGTTCATTGAGAATTCCGCTAGTTTCAAACTTTAAATAAAAACGAATATAAAAAACCGTCGATTTCAACAATCAATACTTTTAAACCTCTTTCTTGCAAAATACCGAACGTTCACAAAAAAGTTCAATGTTTATTGAGTTATAAAATTGTATATAAACCATATACGGTGGAATATTCTATGTTTGATGCATATTTCGCAAGTTTCAAACTTTAAATCTAAACGATTATGAAAAAACGTCGATCTCAAGATTCCATATTTTTGAACCTCTCTCTTGCGAAATACCGAACGCTCACAAAAAAGTTCAACGTTTATCTTATTGTATATAAACCATATACGGTGGAATTTTCTATGTTAGATGCATATTTCGCAAGTTTCAAACTTTAAATCCAAACGATTGAAGTTCAAGTTTATTCAGTTATAAAGTTGTATATAAACCATATACGGTGGAATATTCTATGTTTGATACATATTTCGCAAGTTTCAAACTTTAAATCCAAACGATTGAAGTTCAAGTTTATTCAGTTATAAAGTTGTATATAAACCATATACGGTGGAATATTCTATGTTTGATACATATTTCGCAAGTTTCAAACTTTAAATCTAAACGATTATGAAAAAACGTCGATCTCAAGATTCCATATTTTTGAACCTCTCTCTTGCGAAATACCGAACGCTCACAAAAAAGTTCAACGTTTATCTTATTGTATATAAACCATATACGGTGGAATTTTCTATGTTAGATGCATATTTCGCAAGTTTCAAACTGTAAATCCAAACGATTGAAGTTCAAGTTTATTCAGTTATAAAGTTGTATATAAACCATATACGGTGGAATATTCTATGTTTGATACATATTTCGCAAGTTTCAAACTTTAAATCGAAACGTCGATTCCTTGCTCCATACTTCTGAAGTTTATTTTTCAAAACTATCGTATGGTTACAAAAATTTACATGCTTAAGGGAGTTATAAAGTGATATAAGAGCTATATGGAGTGATGTATTCCAAGTTTAAAACGAATTTCACTAACTTCAAACTTTAAATCAAAAAGATTATAAAAAAACGTCGATTTCTAGAATCAATATTTTCGAACGTCTGCCTTGCAAAATATCGAACGTTAACGAAAACGTTCAACGTTTATCGAGTTATAAACCATATACGGTGGAATATTCTATGTTTGATGCATATTTCGACAGATTCAAATTTATGAGAGCTACATTTGGTAATATTTACAAGTTTGATGCATCTTTCGCTAGTTTCAAACATTAAATCAAAAATTCCTGGGTCCATACATCTAAAGTTTATTTTCCAAAACTATCGTATTGTTACAAAAATTTACATTCTCAAGCGAGTTATAAGTTATATAAGAGCTACATTTGGTATTATTTACGAAATTTTTTTCGGTTCTTTAGTAAAAAAAAAAAAATTCAGTATGAATGATTTTATATGTAAAATTTTCTCAGCTTTTTGGAAAAAATATTTATATTTTTCTCAATTTTTTTGTTATCTATGAAAATCATGTTTAAAAAAATATAAAAAGCTGAATTCATGATCTTGCCCCTAAATTTTTTCCATTTTCATTATCATTTTTGGAAAGCTGAAAAAATTTTACATAGATAACGTTTTGAAACCTGTTGGGTTCTTTGAAAAAACGACTAGGATAAATCAAAAGGCATGGAAGTTGGGCGAAAGGTCCATGATTCGGGCCTTTCCATTTTAATTTTTTTTTTTTTTTTTTTATATTATTACAAAATAGTATCAAAAAATAGTTTTGTGTCTGTTTCCATGATAATAGTGAAGTAAAAAAAAAAAAAAAAAAAATTCTCACTCAAAATTGAGCGTTAAAAACACGGATTTTCGCCCATTTTTCATGCCTTTTGATTTATCGTAGTCGTTTTTTCAGGGAAGGTTTCAAGCCGTTATCTATGTAAAATTTACTCAGCTTATCGAAAATGATAACGAAAATGAAAAAAAATTAAGGGGCAAGGTCATATATTCAGCTTTCTAAAATGTTAAACATGATTTTCATAGATAATAAAAAAATTGAGAAAAACATACATATTTTTTTTAGAGCTGAGAAAATTTTACATATCAAATCATTCATCCTCAATCTTTTTTGTTTTTATAAAAAACCGAAAAAAATTATTGAAAAAAACCCAATTTCAAATTTTGATGCAATTCCCCATACAATAGGGGTCAAAATAAGGGGGGGGGGAAATCTAAAAAAAATTTACATGGCATATCTTTCTAAGGTCTATGATAGTTAAAAATATTTCTGAGGATAGGTCACCCAAATCGCCATCCACAATTGGCGTTTTTGCTCATACATATAAATAATCGTGTATAAATTAAAGTGAAAAAAAAAAATTTTTAAAAGAAAAATTTTAGTGTAAAAAAAAAAGGGTACAAAATTAAAATAGAATAGTTTAATAAAACAGTAAATTTACAGGTGAAGGACAAGAAAAGAGATCAGGATTAAAGAGAAAACACCCACCTGTTCGAACCCGCAGCCCAGTTTCTAATGTAATCATAAATTGAAATAGTATGACATCATTAATGAGTCATAACCATAAATCATTTTTTTAAATTAAATTGAATTTATAAAAAAAAATATGTATTAAATAAACAAAAAACTCATAAAACTTAAGAATAAATTTTGATGATCAAATATCCGGCTTACACATCATCCCCCCCCCGACACCCGACCCCCCTCCCCACATCGCCATACTCGAGCCCCCTATCTCCCCATCTCCATACTCGCAATCCAACATCCCCCCATCTTAGCTACAACCCCCAATCTCAATACCTTTCTTACCTCACTTACATCTCTCCTACACATCACATTTACTACCCCTAAAACATCCCAACTTTTTTTACAACCCTTAATTAATTCATTAATTAAGGGTTGATACAGAATCGGCCCTGTTTCCCTACTATACTTGAATCTGTTATAACTATTGGATAGTGATATAATAGCTATATGTAGTTGATATATTTGGAGTTTAATGCGGATTTTTTGTGATAAAACTTTAAGTCAAAAAGATTATGAAAAAACGTCTATTTCAAGAATCGATATTTTTGAACCTCTCTATTGCAAAATGCCGAACGTTGATGCATTTGATGCATATTTCGCAAGTTTCAAACTTTAAATCAAAACGATTATAAGAAAACGTCGATTCCTAGCTCCATACTTCTGAAGTATATTTTTCAAAACTATCGTATGACTACAAAACTTTACATGCTTAAGGGAGTTATAAAGTGATACAAGAGTTATATGGAGTGATGTATTCCAAGTTTAAGACGAATTTCGCTAATTCCAAACTTTGAATCAAAAAGATTATGAAAAAACGTCGATTTCTAGAATCAATATTTTTGAACGTCTGTCTTGCAAAATACCGAACGTTAACGAAAACGTTCAACGTTCATCGAGTTATGAAGTTGTATATACCGAACGTTTACAAAAAAGTTCAACCCTTATCGAGTTATAAAGTTGTATATAAACTATATTCCATGTTTGATTTATATTTCGACAGATTCAAACTTATGAGAGTTACATTTGGTAATATTTACCATGTTCATTGAAAATTCCGCCAGTTTCAAACTTTAAATAAAAACGAATATAAAAAACCGTCGATTTCAACAATCAATACTTTTAAACCTCTTTCTTGCAAAATACCGAACGTTCACAAAAAAGTTCAATGTTTATTGAGTTATAAAATTGTATATAAACCGTATACGGTGGAATATTCTATGTTTGATGCATATTTCGCAAGTTTCAAACTTTAAATCCAAACGATTGAAGTTCAAGTTTATCCAGTTATAAAGTTGTATATAAACCATATACGGTGGAATATTCTATGTTTGATACATATTTCGCAAGTTTCAAACTTTAAATCGAAACGATTATGAGAAAACCTCGATTCCTTGCTCCATACTTCTGAAGTTAATTTTTCAAAACTATCGTATGACTACAAAACTTTACATGCTTAAGGGAGTTATAAAGTAATACAAGAGTTATATGGAGTGATGTATTCCAAGTTTAAGACGAATTTCGCTAATTCCAAACTTTGAATCAAAAAGATTATGAAAAAACCTTGATCTCAAGAATCAATACTTTTGAAGTTTATTTTTTCAAAACTCACGTTTGGTTACAAAAATTTATATGTTTAAATGAGTAATATAATAGCTATATTCGGTGATATATTCGATGTTTATTAAGAATTTCGCCAGTTTAGAAAACGATTCTAAAAAACGTTTGATAAAAAATAAACTTTAAATCAAAACGATTATGAAAAAACGTCGATTTCAAGAATCAATATTTTCGAACGTCTGCCTTGCAAAATATCGAACGTTAACGAAAACGTTCAACGTTTATCGAGTTATAGAGTTGTATATAAACCATATACGGTGGAATATTCTATGTTTGATGCATATTTCGCAAGTTTCAAACTTCAAATCGAAACGATTATGAAAAAACCTTGATCTCAAGAATCAATACTTTTGAAGTTTATTTTTTCAAAACTCACGTTTGGTTACAAAAATTTACATGCTTAAGGGAGTTATAAAGTGATATAAGAGCTATATGGAGTGATGTATTCCAAGTTTAAAACGAATTTCGCTAATATCAAACTTTAAATCAAAACGATTATGAAAAAACGTCGATTTCAAAAATCAATATTTTCGAACGTCTGTCTTGCAAAATACCGAACGTTTACAAAAAAGTTCAACCCTTATCGAGTTATAAAGTTGTATATAAACTATATTCCATGTTTGATTTATATTTCGACAGATTCAAACTTATGAGAGTTACATTTGGTAATATTTACCATGTTCATTGAGAATTCCGCTAGTTTCAAACTTTAAATAAAAACGAATATAAAAAACCGTCGATTTCAACAATCAATACTTTTAAACCTCTTTCTTGCAAAATACCGAACGTTCACAAAAAAGTTCAATGTTTATTGAGTTATAAAATTGTATATAAACCATATACGGTGGAATATTCTATGTTTGATGCATATTTCGCAAGTTTCAAACTTTAAATCTAAACGATTATGAAAAAACGTCGATCTCAAGATTCCATATTTTTGAACCTCTCTCTTGCGAAATACCGAACGCTCACAAAAAAGTTCAACGTTTATCTTATTGTATATAAACCATATACGGTGGAATTTTCTATGTTAGATGCATATTTCGCAAGTTTCAAACTTTAAATCCAAACGATTGAAGTTCAAGTTTATTCAGTTATAAAGTTGTATATAAACCATATACGGTGGAATATTCTATGTTTGATACATATTTCGCAAGTTTCAAACTTTAAATCCAAACGATTGAAGTTCAAGTTTATTCAGTTATAAAGTTGTATATAAACCATATACGGTGGAATATTCTATGTTTGATACATATTTCGCAAGTTTCAAACTTTAAATCGAAACGTCGATTCCTTGCTCCATACTTCTGAAGTTTATTTTTCAAAACTATCGTATGGTTACAAAAATTTACATGCTTAAGGGAGTTATAAAGTGATATAAAAGCTATATGGAGTGATGTATTCCAAGTTTAAAACGAATTTCGCTAACTTCAAACTTTAAATCAAAAAGATTATAAAAAAACGTCGATTTCTAGAATCAATATTTTCGAACGTCTGTCTTGCAAAATACCGAACGTTTACAAAAAAGTTCAACGTTTATCGAGTTATAAAGTTGTATATGAACCATATACGGCGGAATATTCTATGTTTGATGCATATTTCGCAAGTTTCAAACTTCAAATCGAATTGATTATGAAAAAACCTTGATCTCAAGAATCAATACTTTTGAAGTTTATTTTTTCAAAACTCACGTTTGGTTACAAAAATTTATATGTTTAAATGAGTAATATAATAGCTATATTCGGTGATATATTCGATGTTTATTAAGAATTTCGCCAGTTTAGAAAACGATTCTAAAAAACGTTTGATAAAAAATAAACTTTAAATCAAAACGATTATGAAAAAACGTCGATTTCAAGAATCAATATTTTCGAACGTCTGCCTTGCAAAATATCGAACGTTAACGAAAACGTTCAACGTTTATCGAGTTATAGAGTTGTATATAAACCATATACGGTGGAATATTCTATGTTTGATGCATATTTCGCAAGTTTCAAACTTCAAATCGAAACGATTATGAAAAAACCTTGATCTCAAGAATCAATACTTTTGAAGTTTATTTTTTCAAAACTCACGTTTGGTTACAAAAATTTACATGCTTAAGGGAGTTATAAAGTGATATAAGAGCTATATGGAGTGATGTATTCCAAGTTTAAAACGAATTTCGCTAATATCAAACTTTAAATCAAAACGATTATGAAAAAACGTCGATTTCAAAAATCAATATTTTCGAACGTCTGTCTTGCAAAATACCGAACGTTTACAAAAAAGTTCAACCCTTATCGAGTTATAAAGTTGTATATAAACTATATTCCATGTTTGATTTATATTTCGACAGATTCAAACTTATGAGAGTTACATTTGGTAATATTTACCATGTTCATTGAGAATTCCGCTAGTTTCAAACTTTAAATAAAAACGAATATAAAAAACCGTCGATTTCAACAATCAATACTTTTAAACCTCTTTCTTGCAAAATACCGAACGTTCACAAAAAAGTTCAATGTTTATTGAGTTATAAAATTGTATATAAACCATATACGGTGGAATATTCTATGTTTGATGCATATTTCGCAAGTTTCAAACTTTAAATCTAAACGATTATGAAAAAACGTCGATCTCAAGATTCCATATTTTTGAACCTCTCTCTTGCGAAATACCGAACGCTCACAAAAAAGTTCAACGTTTATCTTATTGTATATAAACCATATACGGTGGAATTTTCTATGTTAGATGCATATTTCGCAAGTTTCAAACTTTAAATCCAAACGATTGAAGTTCAAGTTTATTCAGTTATAAAGTTGTATATAAACCATATACGGTGGAATATTCTATGTTTGATACATATTTCGCAAGTTTCAAACTTTAAATCGAAACGTCGATTCCTTGCTCCATACTTCTGAAGTTTATTTTTCAAAACTATCGTATGGTTACAAAAATTTACATGCTTAAGGGAGTTATAAAGTGATATAAAAGCTATATGGAGTGATGTATTCCAAGTTTAAAACGAATTTCGCTAACTTCAAACTTTAAATCAAAAAGATTATAAAAAAACGTCGATTTCTAGAATCAATATTTTCGAACGTCTGTCTTGCAAAATACCGAACGTTTACAAAAAAGTTCAACGTTTATCGAGTTATAAAGTTGTATATGAACCATATACGGCGGAATATTCTATGTTTGATGCATATTTCGCAAGTTTCAAACTTCAAATCGAATTGATTATGAAAAAACCTTGATCTCAAGAATCAATACTTTTGAAGTTTATTTTTTCAAAACTCACGTTTGGTTACAAAAATTTATATGTTTAAATGAGTAATATAATAGCTATATTCGGTGATATATTCGATGTTTATTAAGAATTTCGCCAGTTTAGAAAACGATTCTAAAAAACGTTTGATAAAAAATAAACTTTAAATCAAAACGATTATGAAAAAACGTCGATTTCAAGAATCAATATTTTCGAACGTCTGCCTTGCAAAATATCGAACGTTAACGAAAACGTTCAACGTTTATCGAGTTATAGAGTTGTATATAAACCATATACGGTGGAATATTCTATGTTTGATGCATATTTCGCAAGTTTCAAACTTCAAATCGAAACGATTATGAAAAAACCTTGATCTCAAGAATCAATACTTTTGAAGTTTATTTTTTCAAAACTCACGTTTGGTTACAAAAATTTACATGCTTAAGGGAGTTATAAAGTGATATAAGAGCTATATGGAGTGATGTATTCCAAGTTTAAAACGAATTTCGCTAATATCAAACTTTAAATCAAAACGATTATGAAAAAACGTCGATTTCAAAAATCAATATTTTCGAACGTCTGTCTTGCAAAATACCGAACGTTTACAAAAAAGTTCAACCCTTATCGAGTTATAAAGTTGTATATAAACTATATTCCATGTTTGATTTATATTTCGACAGATTCAAACTTATGAGAGTTACATTTGGTAATATTTACCATGTTCATTGAGAATTCCGCTAGTTTCAAACTTTAAATAAAAACGAATATAAAAAACCGTCGATTTCAACAATCAATACTTTTAAACCTCTTTCTTGCAAAATACCGAACGTTCACAAAAAAGTTCAATGTTTATTGAGTTATAAAATTGTATATAAACCATATACGGTGGAATATTCTATGTTTGATGCATATTTCGCAAGTTTCAAACTTTAAATCTAAACGATTATGAAAAAACGTCGATCTCAAGATTCCATATTTTTGAACCTCTCTCTTGCGAAATACCGAACGCTCACAAAAAAGTTCAACGTTTATCTTATTGTATATAAACCATATACGGTGGAATTTTCTATGTTAGATGCATATTTCGCAAGTTTCAAACTTTAAATCCAAACGATTGAAGTTCAAGTTTATTCAGTTATAAAGTTGTATATAAACCATATACGGTGGAATATTCTATGTTTGATACATATTTCGCAAGTTTCAAACTTTAAATCGAAACGTCGATTCCTTGCTCCATACTTCTGAAGTTTATTTTTCAAAACTATCGTATGGTTACAAAAATTTACATGCTTAAGGGAGTTATAAAGTGATATAAAAGCTATATGGAGTGATGTATTCCAAGTTTAAAACGAATTTCGCTAACTTCAAACTTTAAATCAAAAAGATTATAAAAAAACGTCGATTTCTAGAATCAATATTTTCGAACGTCTGTCTTGCAAAATACCGAACGTTTACAAAAAAGTTCAACGTTTATCGAGTTATAAAGTTGTATATGAACCATATACGGCGGAATATTCTATGTTTGATGCATATTTCGCAAGTTTCAAACTTCAAATCGAATTGATTATGAAAAAACCTTGATCTCAAGAATCAATACTTTTAAAGTTTATTTTTTCAAAACTCACGTTTGGTTACAAAAATTTATATGTTTAAATGAGTAATATAATAGCTATATTCGGTGATATATTCGATGTTTATTAAGAATTTCGCCAGTTTAGAAAACGATTCTAAAAAACGTTTGATAAAAAATAAACTTTAAATCAAAACGATTATGAAAAAACGTCGATTTCAAGAATCAATATTTTCGAACGTCTGCCTTGCAAAATATCGAACGTTAACGAAAACGTTCAACGTTTATCGAGTTATAGAGTTGTATATAAACCATATACGGTGGAATATTCTATGTTTGATGCATATTTCGCAAGTTTCAAACTTCAAATCGAAACGATTATGAAAAAACCTTGATCTCAAGAATCAATACTTTTGAAGTTTATTTTTTCAAAACTCACGTTTGGTTACAAAAATTTACATGCTTAAGGGAGTTATAAAGTGATATAAGAGCTATATGGAGTGATGTATTCCAAGTTTAAAACGAATTTCGCTAATATCAAACTTTAAATCAAAACGATTATGAAAAAACGTCGATTTCAAAAATCAATATTTTCGAACGTCTGTCTTGCAAAATACCGAACGTTTACAAAAAAGTTCAACCCTTATCGAGTTATAAAGTTGTATATAAACTATATTCCATGTTTGATTTATATTTCGACAGATTCAAACTTATGAGAGTTACATTTGGTAATATTTACCATGTTCATTGAGAATTCCGCTAGTTTCAAACTTTAAATAAAAACGAATATAAAAAACCGTCGATTTCAACAATCAATACTTTTAAACCTCTTTCTTGCAAAATACCGAACGTTCACAAAAAAGTTCAATGTTTATTGAGTTATAAAATTATATATAAACCATATACGGTGGAATATTCTATGTTTGATACATATTTCGCAAGTTTCAAACTTTAAATCCAAACGATTGAAGTTCAAGTTTATTCAGTTATAAAGTTGTATATAAACCATATACGGTGGAATATTCTATGTTTGATACATATTTCGCAAGTTTCAAACTTTAAATCGAAACGTCGATTCCTTGCTCCATACTTCTGAAGTTTATTTTTCAAAACTATCGTATGGTTACAAAAATTTACATGCTTAAGGGAGTTATAAAGTGATATAAAAGCTATATGGAGTGATGTATTCCAAGTTTAAAACGAATTTCGCTAACTTCAAACTTTAAATCAAAAAGATTATAAAAAAACGTCGATTTCTAGAATCAATATTTTCGAACGTCTGTCTTGCAAAATACCGAACGTTTACAAAAAAGTTCAACGTTTATCGAGTTATAAAGTTGTATATGAACCATATACGGCGGAATATTCTATGTTTGATGCATATTTCGCAAGTTTCAAACTTCAAATCGAATTGATTATGAAAAAACCTTGATCTCAAGAATCAATACTTTTGAAGTTTATTTTTTCAAAACTCACGTTTGGTTACAAAAATTTACATGCTTAAGGGAGTTATAAAGTGATATAAGAGCTATATGGAGTGATGTATTCCAAGTTTAAAACGAATTTCGCTAATATCAAACTTTAAATCAAAACGATTATGAAAAAACGTCGATTTCAAAAATCAATATTTTCGAACGTCTGTCTTGCAAAATACCGAACGTTTACAAAAAAGTTCAACCCTTATCGAGTTATAAAGTTGTATATAAACTATATTCCATGTTGGATTTATATTTCGACAGATTCAAACTTATGAGAGTTTCATTTGGTAATATTTACCATGTTCATTGAGAATTCCGCTAGTTTCAAACTTTAAATAAAAACGAATATAAAAAACCGTCGATTTCAACAATCAATACTTTTAAACCTCTTTCTTGCAAAATACCGAACGTTCACAAAAAAGTTCAATGTTTATTGAGTTATAAAATTGTATATAAACCATATACGGTGGAATATTCTATGTTTGATGCATATTTCGCAAGTTTCAAACTTTAAATCTAAACGATTATGAAAAAACGTCGATCTCAAGATTCCATATTTTTGAACCTCTCTCTTGCGAAATACCGAACGCTCACAAAAGAGTTCAACGTTTATCTTATTGTATATAAACCATATACGGTGGAATATTCTATGTTTGATGCATATTTCGCAAGTTTCAAACTTCAAATCGAAACGATTATGAAAAAACCTTGATCTCAAGAATCAATACTTTTGAAGTTTATTTTTTCAAAACTCACGTTTGGTTACAAAAATTTACATGCTTAAGGGAGTTATAAAGTGATATAAGAGCTATATGGAGTGATGTATTCCAAGTTTAAAACGAATTTCGCTAATATCAAACTTTAAATCAAAACGATTATGAAAAAACGTCGATTTCAAAAATCAATATTTTCGAACGTCTGTCTTGCAAAATACCGAACGTTTACAAAAAAGTTCAACCCTTATCGAGTTATAAAGTTGTATATAAACTATATTCCATGTTTGATTTATATTTCGACAGATTCAAACTTATGAGAGTTACATTTGGTAATATTTACCATGTTCATTGAGAATTCCGCTAGTTTCAAACTTTAAATAAAAACGAATATAAAAAACCGTCGATTTCAACAATCAATACTTTTAAACCTCTTTCTTGCAAAATACCGAACGTTCACAAAAAAGTTCAATGTTTATTGAGTTATAAAATTGTATATAAACCATATACGGTGGAATATTCTATGTTTGATGCATATTTCGCAAGTTTCAAACTTTAAATCTAAACGATTATGAAAAAACGTCGATCTCAAGATTCCATATTTTTGAACCTCTCTCTTGCGAAATACCGAACGCTCACAAAAAAGTTCAACGTTTATCTTATTGTATATAAACCATATACGGTGGAATTTTCTATGTTAGATGCATATTTCGCAAGTTTCAAACTTTAAATCCAAACGATTGAAGTTCAAGTTTATTCAGTTATAAAGTTGTATATAAACCATATACGGTGGAATATTCTATGTTTGATACATATTTCGCAAGTTTCAAACTTTAAATCCAAACGATTGAAGTTCAAGTTTATTCAGTTATAAAGTTGTATATAAACCATATACGGTGGAATATTCTATGTTTGATACATATTTCGCAAGTTTCAAACTTTAAATCGAAACGTCGATTCCTTGCTCCATACTTCTGAAGTTTATTTTTCAAAACTATCGTATGGTTACAAAAATTTACATGCTTAAGGGAGTTATAAAGTGATATAAAAGCTATATGGAGTGATGTATTCCAAGTTTAAAACGAATTTCGCTAACTTCAAACTTTAAATCAAAAAGATTATAAAAAAACGTCGATTTCTAGAATCAATATTTTCGAACGTCTGTCTTGCAAAATACCGAACGTTTACAAAAAAGTTCAACGTTTATCGAGTTATAAAGTTGTATATGAACCATATACGGCGGAATATTCTATGTTTGATGCATATTTCGCAAGTTTCAAACTTCAAATCGAATTGATTATGAAAAAACCTTGATCTCAAGAATCAATACTTTTGAAGTTTATTTTTTCAAAACTCACGTTTGGTTACAAAAATTTATATGTTTAAATGAGTAATATAATAGCTATATTCGGTGATATATTCGATGTTTATTAAGAATTTCGCCAGTTTAGAAAACGATTCTAAAAAACGTTTGATAAAAAATAAACTTTAAATCAAAACGATTATGAAAAAACGTCGATTTCAAGAATCAATATTTTCGAACGTCTGCCTTGCAAGTATCGAACGTTAACGAAAACGTTCAACGTTTATCGAGTTATAGAGTTGTATATAAACCATATACGGTGGAATATTCTATGTTTGATGCATATTTCGCAAGTTTCAAACTTCAAATCGAAACGATTATGAAAAAACCTTGATCTCAAGAATCAATACTTTTGAAGTTTATTTTTTCAAAACTCACGTTTGGTTACAAAAATTTACATGCTTAAGGGAGTTATAAAGTGATATAAGAGCTATATGGAGTGATGTATTCCAAGTTTAAAACGAATTTCGCTAATATCAAACTTTAAATCAAAACGATTATGAAAAAACGTCGATTTCAAAAATCAATATTTTCGAACGTCTGTCTTGCAAAATACCGAACGTTTACAAAAAAGTTCAACCCTTATCGAGTTATAAAGTTGTATATAAACTATATTCCATGTTTGATTTATATTTCGACAGATTCAAACTTATGAGAGTTACATTTGGTAATATTTACCATGTTCATTGAGAATTCCGCTAGTTTCAAACTTTAAATAAAAACGAATATAAAAAACCGTCGATTTCAACAATCAATACTTTTAAACCTCTTTCTTGCAAAATACCGAACGTTCACAAAAAAGTTCAATGTTTATTGAGTTATAAAATTGTATATAAACCATATACGGTGGAATATTCTATGTTTGATGCATATTTCGCAAGTTTCAAACTTTAAATCTAAACGATTATGAAAAAACGTCGATCTCAAGATTCCATATTTTTGAACCTCTCTCTTGCGAAATACCGAACGCTCACAAAAAAGTTCAACGTTTATCTTATTGTATATAAACCATATACGGTGGAATTTTCTATGTTAGATGCATATTTCGCAAGTTTCAAACTTTAAATCCAAACGATTGAAGTTCAAGTTTATTCAGTTATAAAGTTGTATATAAACCATATACGGTGGAATATTCTATGTTTGATACATATTTCGCAAGTTTCAAACTTTAAATCCAAACGATTGAAGTTCAAGTTTATTCAGTTATAAAGTTGTATATAAACCATATACGGTGGAATATTCTATGTTTGATACATATTTCGCAAGTTTCAAACTTTAAATCGAAACGTCGATTCCTTGCTCCATACTTCTGAAGTTTATTTTTCAAAACTATCGTATGGTTACAAAAATTTACATGCTTAAGGGAGTTATAAAGTGATATAAAAGCTATATGGAGTGATGTATTCCAAGTTTAAAACGAATTTCGCTAACTTCAAACTTTAAATCAAAAAGATTATAAAAAAACGTCGATTTCTAGAATCAATATTTTCGAACGTCTGTCTTGCAAAATACCGAACGTTTACAAAAAAGTTCAACGTTTATCGAGTTATAAAGTTGTATATGAACCATATACGGCGGAATATTCTATGTTTGATGCATATTTCGCAAGTTTCAAACTTCAAATCGAATTGATTATGAAAAAACCTTGATCTCAAGAATCAATACTTTTAAAGTTTATTTTTTCAAAACTCACGTTTGGTTACAAAAATTTATATGTTTAAATGAGTAATATAATAGCTATATTCGGTGATATATTCGATGTTTATTAAGAATTTCGCCAGTTTAGAAAACGATTCTAAAAAACGTTTGATAAAAAATAAACTTTAAATCAAAACGATTATGAAAAAACGTCGATTTCAAGAATCAATATTTTCGAACGTCTGCCTTGCAAAATATCGAACGTTAACGAAAACGTTCAACGTTTATCGAGTTATAGAGTTGTATATAAACCATATACGGTGGAATATTCTATGTTTGATGCATATTTCGCAAGTTTCAAACTTCAAATCGAAACGATTATGAAAAAACCTTGATCTCAAGAATCAATACTTTTGAAGTTTATTTTTTCAAAACTCACGTTTGGTTACAAAAATTTACATGCTTAAGGGAGTTATAAAGTGATATAAGAGCTATATGGAGTGATGTATTCCAAGTTTAAAACGAATTTCGCTAATATCAAACTTTAAATCAAAACGATTATGAAAAAACGTCGATTTCAAAAATCAATATTTTCGAACGTCTGTCTTGCAAAATACCGAACGTTTACAAAAAAGTTCAACCCTTATCGAGTTATAAAGTTGTATATAAACTATATTCCATGTTTGATTTATATTTCGACAGATTCAAACTTATGAGAGTTACATTTGGTAATATTTACCATGTTCATTGAGAATTCCGCTAGTTTCAAACTTTAAATAAAAACGAATATAAAAAACCGTCGATTTCAACAATCAATACTTTTAAACCTCTTTCTTGCAAAATACCGAACGTTCACAAAAAAGTTCAATGTTTATTGAGTTATAAAATTGTATATAAACCATATACGGTGGAATATTCTATGTTTGATGCATATTTCGCAAGTTTCAAACTTTAAATCTAAACGATTATGAAAAAACGTCGATCTCAAGATTCCATATTTTTGAACCTCTCTCTTGCGAAATACCGAACGCTCACAAAAAAGTTCAACGTTTATCTTATTGTATATAAACCATATACGGTGGAATTTTCTATGTTAGATGCATATTTCGCAAGTTTCAAACTTTAAATCCAAACGATTGAAGTTCAAGTTTATTCAGTTATAAAGTTGTATATAAACCATATACGGTGGAATATTCTATGTTTGATACATATTTCGCAAGTTTCAAACTTTAAATCCAAACGATTGAAGTTCAAGTTTATTCAGTTATAAAGTTGTATATAAACCATATACGGTGGAATATTCTATGTTTGATACATATTTCGCAAGTTTCAAACTTTAAATCGAAACGTCGATTCCTTGCTCCATACTTCTGAAGTTTATTTTTCAAAACTATCGTATGGTTACAAAAATTTACATGCTTAAGGGAGTTATAAAGTGATATAAAAGCTATATGGAGTGATGTATTCCAAGTTTAAAACGAATTTCGCTAACTTCAAACTTTAAATCAAAAAGATTATAAAAAAACGTCGATTTCTAGAATCAATATTTTCGAACGTCTGTCTTGCAAAATACCGAACGTTTACAA
>WSYQ01001365.1:0-13947 GCA_011426435.1 Lysiphlebus fabarum
TTTCGAAGTTTCAAACTTTAAATCCAAACGATTGAAGTTCAAGTTTATTCAGTTATAAAGTTGTATATAAACCATATACGGTGGAATATTCTATGTTTGATACATATTTCGCAAGTTTCAAACTTTAAATCGAAACGTCGATTCCTTGCTCCATACTTCTGAAGTTTATTTTTCAAAACTATCGTATGGTTACAAAAATTTACATGCTTAAGGGAGTTATAAAGTGATATAAAAGCTATATGGAGTGATGTATTCCAAGTTTAAAACGAATTTCGCTAACTTCAAACTTTAAATCAAAAAGATTATAAAAAAACGTCGATTTCTAGAATCAATATTTTCGAACGTCTGTCTTGCAAAATACCGAACGTTTACAAAAAAGTTCAACCCTTATCGAGTTATAAAGTTGTATATAAACTATATTCCATGTTTGATTTATATTTCGACAGATTCAAACTTATGAGAGTTACATTTGGTAATATTTACCATGTTCATTGAGAATTCCGCTAGTTTCAAACTTTAAATAAAAACGAATATAAAAAACCGTCGATTTCAACAATCAATACTTTTAAACCTCTTTCTTGCAAAATACCGAACGTTCACAAAAAAGTTCAATGTTTATTGAGTTATAAAATTGTATATAAACCATATACGGTGGAATATTCTATGTTTGATGCATATTTCGCAAGTTTCAAACTTTAAATCTAAACGATTATGAAAAAACGTCGATCTCAAGATTCCATATTTTTGAACCTCTCTCTTGCGAAATACCGAACGCTCACAAAAGAGTTCAACGTTTATCTTATTGTATATAAACCATATACGGTGGAATATTCTATGTTTGATGCATATTTCGCAAGTTTCAAACTTCAAATCGAAACGATTATGAAAAAACCTTGATCTCAAGAATCAATACTTTTGAAGTTTATTTTTTCAAAACTCACGTTTGGTTACAAAAATTTACATGCTTAAGGGAGTTATAAAGTGATATAAGAGCTATATGGAGTGATGTATTCCAAGTTTAAAACGAATTTCGCTAATATCAAACTTTAAATCAAAACGATTATGAAAAAACGTCGATTTCAAAAATCAATATTTTCGAACGTCTGTCTTGCAAAATACCGAACGTTTACAAAAAAGTTCAACCCTTATCGAGTTATAAAGTTGTATATAAACTATATTCCATGTTTGATTTATATTTCGACAGATTCAAACTTATGAGAGTTACATTTGGTAATATTTACCATGTTCATTGAGAATTCCGCTAGTTTCAAACTTTAAATAAAAACGAATATAAAAAACCGTCGATTTCAACAATCAATACTTTTAAACCTCTTTCTTGCAAAATACCGAACGTTCACAAAAAAGTTCAATGTTTATTGAGTTATAAAATTGTATATAAACCATATACGGTGGAATATTCTATGTTTGATGCATATTTCGCAAGTTTCAAACTTTAAATCTAAACGATTATGAAAAAACGTCGATCTCAAGATTCCATATTTTTGAACCTCTCTCTTGCGAAATACCGAACGCTCACAAAAAAGTTCAACGTTTATCTTATTGTATATAAACCATATACGGTGGAATTTTCTATGTTAGATGCATATTTCGCAAGTTTCAAACTTTAAATCCAAACGATTGAAGTTCAAGTTTATTCAGTTATAAAGTTGTATATAAACCATATACGGTGGAATATTCTATGTTTGATACATATTTCGCAAGTTTCAAACTTTAAATCCAAACGATTGAAGTTCAAGTTTATTCAGTTATAAAGTTGTATATAAACCATATACGGTGGAATATTCTATGTTTGATACATATTTCGCAAGTTTCAAACTTTAAATCGAAACGTCGATTCCTTGCTCCATACTTCTGAAGTTTATTTTTCAAAACTATCGTATGGTTACAAAAATTTACATGCTTAAGGGAGTTATAAAGTGATATAAAAGCTATATGGAGTGATGTATTCCAAGTTTAAAACGAATTTCGCTAACTTCAAACTTTAAATCAAAAAGATTATAAAAAAACGTCGATTTCTAGAATCAATATTTTCGAACGTCTGTCTTGCAAAATACCGAACGTTTACAAAAAAGTTCAACGTTTATCGAGTTATAAAGTTGTATATGAACCATATACGGCGGAATATTCTATGTTTGATGCATATTTCGCAAGTTTCAAACTTCAAATCGAATTGATTATGAAAAAACCTTGATCTCAAGAATCAATACTTTTGAAGTTTATTTTTTCAAAACTCACGTTTGGTTACAAAAATTTATATGTTTAAATGAGTAATATAATAGCTATATTCGGTGATATATTCGATGTTTATTAAGAATTTCGCCAGTTTAGAAAACGATTCTAAAAAACGTTTGATAAAAAATAAACTTTAAATCAAAACGATTATGAAAAAACGTCGATTTCAAGAATCAATATTTTCGAACGTCTGCCTTGCAAGTATCGAACGTTAACGAAAACGTTCAACGTTTATCGAGTTATAGAGTTGTATATAAACCATATACGGTGGAATATTCTATGTTTGATGCATATTTCGCAAGTTTCAAACTTCAAATCGAAACGATTATGAAAAAACCTTGATCTCAAGAATCAATACTTTTGAAGTTTATTTTTTCAAAACTCACGTTTGGTTACAAAAATTTACATGCTTAAGGGAGTTATAAAGTGATATAAGAGCTATATGGAGTGATGTATTCCAAGTTTAAAACGAATTTCGCTAATATCAAACTTTAAATCAAAACGATTATGAAAAAACGTCGATTTCAAAAATCAATATTTTCGAACGTCTGTCTTGCAAAATACCGAACGTTTACAAAAAAGTTCAACCCTTATCGAGTTATAAAGTTGTATATAAACTATATTCCATGTTTGATTTATATTTCGACAGATTCAAACTTATGAGAGTTACATTTGGTAATATTTACCATGTTCATTGAGAATTCCGCTAGTTTCAAACTTTAAATAAAAACGAATATAAAAAACCGTCGATTTCAACAATCAATACTTTTAAACCTCTTTCTTGCAAAATACCGAACGTTCACAAAAAAGTTCAATGTTTATTGAGTTATAAAATTGTATATAAACCATATACGGTGGAATATTCTATGTTTGATGCATATTTCGCAAGTTTCAAACTTTAAATCTAAACGATTATGAAAAAACGTCGATCTCAAGATTCCATATTTTTGAACCTCTCTCTTGCGAAATACCGAACGCTCACAAAAAAGTTCAACGTTTATCTTATTGTATATAAACCATATACGGTGGAATTTTCTATGTTAGATGCATATTTCGCAAGTTTCAAACTTTAAATCCAAACGATTGAAGTTCAAGTTTATTCAGTTATAAAGTTGTATATAAACCATATACGGTGGAATATTCTATGTTTGATACATATTTCGCAAGTTTCAAACTTTAAATCCAAACGATTGAAGTTCAAGTTTATTCAGTTATAAAGTTGTATATAAACCATATACGGTGGAATATTCTATGTTTGATACATATTTCGCAAGTTTCAAACTTTAAATCGAAACGTCGATTCCTTGCTCCATACTTCTGAAGTTTATTTTTCAAAACTATCGTATGGTTACAAAAATTTACATGCTTAAGGGAGTTATAAAGTGATATAAAAGCTATATGGAGTGATGTATTCCAAGTTTAAAACGAATTTCGCTAACTTCAAACTTTAAATCAAAAAGATTATAAAAAAACGTCGATTTCTAGAATCAATATTTTCGAACGTCTGTCTTGCAAAATACCGAACGTTTACAAAAAAGTTCAACGTTTATCGAGTTATAAAGTTGTATATGAACCATATACGGCGGAATATTCTATGTTTGATGCATATTTCGCAAGTTTCAAACTTCAAATCGAATTGATTATGAAAAAACCTTGATCTCAAGAATCAATACTTTTGAAGTTTATTTTTTCAAAACTCACGTTTGGTTACAAAAATTTATATGTTTAAATGAGTAATATAATAGCTATATTCGGTGATATATTCGATGTTTATTAAGAATTTCGCCAGTTTAGAAAACGATTCTAAAAAACGTTTGATAAAAAATAAACTTTAAATCAAAACGATTATGAAAAAACGTCGATTTCAAGAATCAATATTTTCGAACGTCTGCCTTGCAAAATATCGAACGTTAACGAAAACGTTCAACGTTTATCGAGTTATAGAGTTGTATATAAACCATATACGGTGGAATATTCTATGTTTGATGCATATTTCGCAAGTTTCAAACTTCAAATCGAAACGATTATGAAAAAACCTTGATCTCAAGAATCAATACTTTTGAAGTTTATTTTTTCAAAACTCACGTTTGGTTACAAAAATTTACATGCTTAAGGGAGTTATAAAGTGATATAAGAGCTATATGGAGTGATGTATTCCAAGTTTAAAACGAATTTCGCTAATATCAAACTTTAAATCAAAACGATTATGAAAAAACGTCGATTTCAAAAATCAATATTTTCGAACGTCTGTCTTGCAAAATACCGAACGTTTACAAAAAAGTTCAACCCTTATCGAGTTATAAAGTTGTATATAAACTATATTCCATGTTTGATTTATATTTCGACAGATTCAAACTTATGAGAGTTACATTTGGTAATATTTACCATGTTCATTGAGAATTCCGCTAGTTTCAAACTTTAAATAAAAACGAATATAAAAAACCGTCGATTTCAACAATCAATACTTTTAAACCTCTTTCTTGCAAAATACCGAACGTTCACAAAAAAGTTCAATGTTTATTGAGTTATAAAATTGTATATAAACCATATACGGTGGAATATTCTATGTTTGATGCATATTTCGCAAGTTTCAAACTTTAAATCTAAACGATTATGAAAAAACGTCGATCTCAAGATTCCATATTTTTGAACCTCTCTCTTGCGAAATACCGAACGCTCACAAAAAAGTTCAACGTTTATCTTATTGTATATAAACCATATACGGTGGAATTTTCTATGTTAGATGCATATTTCGCAAGTTTCAAACTTTAAATCCAAACGATTGAAGTTCAAGTTTATTCAGTTATAAAGTTGTATATAAACCATATACGGTGGAATATTCTATGTTTGATACATATTTCGCAAGTTTCAAACTTTAAATCCAAACGATTGAAGTTCAAGTTTATTCAGTTATAAAGTTGTATATAAACCATATACGGTGGAATATTCTATGTTTGATACATATTTCGCAAGTTTCAAACTTTAAATCGAAACGTCGATTCCTTGCTCCATACTTCTGAAGTTTATTTTTCAAAACTATCGTATGGTTACAAAAATTTACATGCTTAAGGGAGTTATAAAGTGATATAAAAGCTATATGGAGTGATGTATTCCAAGTTTAAAACGAATTTCGCTAACTTCAAACTTTAAATCAAAAAGATTATAAAAAAACGTCGATTTCTAGAATCAATATTTTCGAACGTCTGTCTTGCAAAATACCGAACGTTTACAAAAAAGTTCAACGTTTATCGAGTTATAAAGTTGTATATGAACCATATACGGCGGAATATTCTATGTTTGATGCATATTTCGCAAGTTTCAAACTTCAAATCGAATTGATTATGAAAAAACCTTGATCTCAAGAATCAATACTTTTGAAGTTTATTTTTTCAAAACTCACGTTTGGTTACAAAAATTTATATGTTTAAATGAGTAATATAATAGCTATATTCGGTGATATATTCGATGTTTATTAAGAATTTCGCCAGTTTAGAAAACGATTCTAAAAAACGTTTGATAAAAAATAAACTTTAAATCAAAACGATTATGAAAAAACGTCGATTTCAAGAATCAATATTTTCGAACGTCTGCCTTGCAAAATATCGAACGTTAACGAAAACGTTCAACGTTTATCGAGTTATAGAGTTGTATATAAACCATATACGGTGGAATATTCTATGTTTGATGCATATTTCGCAAGTTTCAAACTTCAAATCGAAACGATTATGAAAAAACCTTGATCTCAAGAATCAATACTTTTGAAGTTTATTTTTTCAAAACTCACGTTTGGTTACAAAAATTTACATGCTTAAGGGAGTTATAAAGTGATATAAGAGCTATATGGAGTGATGTATTCCAAGTTTAAAACGAATTTCGCTAATATCAAACTTTAAATCAAAACGATTATGAAAAAACGTCGATTTCAAAAATCAATATTTTCGAACGTCTGTCTTGCAAAATACCGAACGTTTACAAAAAAGTTCAACCCTTATCGAGTTATAAAGTTGTATATAAACTATATTCCATGTTTGATTTATATTTCGACAGATTCAAACTTATGAGAGTTACATTTGGTAATATTTACCATGTTCATTGAGAATTCCGCTAGTTTCAAACTTTAAATAAAAACGAATATAAAAAACCGTCGATTTCAACAATCAATACTTTTAAACCTCTTTCTTGCAAAATACCGAACGTTCACAAAAAAGTTCAATGTTTATTGAGTTATAAAATTGTATATAAACCATATACGGTGGAATATTCTATGTTTGATGCATATTTCGCAAGTTTCAAACTTTAAATCTAAACGATTATGAAAAAACGTCGATCTCAAGATTCCATATTTTTGAACCTCTCTCTTGCGAAATACCGAACGCTCACAAAAAAGTTCAACGTTTATCTTATTGTATATAAACCATATACGGTGGAATTTTCTATGTTAGATGCATATTTCGCAAGTTTCAAACTTTAAATCCAAACGATTGAAGTTCAAGTTTATTCAGTTATAAAGTTGTATATAAACCATATACGGTGGAATATTCTATGTTTGATACATATTTCGCAAGTTTCAAACTTTAAATCCAAACGATTGAAGTTCAAGTTTATTCAGTTATAAAGTTGTATATAAACCATATACGGTGGAATATTCTATGTTTGATACATATTTCGCAAGTTTCAAACTTTAAATCGAAACGTCGATTCCTTGCTCCATACTTCTGAAGTTTATTTTTCAAAACTATCGTATGGTTACAAAAATTTACATGCTTAAGGGAGTTATAAAGTGATATAAAAGCTATATGGAGTGATGTATTCCAAGTTTAAAACGAATTTCGCTAACTTCAAACTTTAAATCAAAAAGATTATAAAAAAACGTCGATTTCTAGAATTAATATTTTCGAACGTCTGTCTTGCAAAATACCGAACGTTTACAAAAAAGTTCAACGTTTATCGAGTTATAAAGTTGTTTATGAACCATATACGGCGGAATATTCTATGTTTGATGCATATTTCGCAAGTTTCAAACTTCAAATCGAATTGATTATGAAAAAACCTTGATCTCAAGAATCAATACTTTTGAAGTTTATTTTTTCAAAACTCACGTTTGGTTACAAAAATTTATATGTTTAAATGAGTAATATAATAGCTATATTCGGTGATATATTCGATGTTTATTAAGAATTTCGCCAGTTTAGAAAACGATTCTAAAAAACGTTTGATAAAAAATAAACTTTAAATCAAAACGATTATGAAAAAACGTCGATTTCAAGAATCAATATTTTCGAACGTCTGCCTTGCAAGTATCGAACGTTAACGAAAACGTTCAACGTTTATCGAGTTATAGAGTTGTATATAAACCATATACGGTGGAATATTCTATGTTTGATGCATATTTCGCAAGTTTCAAACTTCAAATCGAAACGATTATGAAAAAACCTTGATCTCAAGAATCAATACTTTTGAAGTTTATTTTTTCAAAACTCACGTTTGGTTACAAAAATTTACATGCTTAAGGGAGTTATAAAGTGATATAAGAGCTATATGGAGTGATGTATTCCAAGTTTAAAACGAATTTCGCTAATATCAAACTTTAAATCAAAACGATTATGAAAAAACGTCGATTTCAAAAATCAATATTTTCGAACGTCTGTCTTGCAAAATACCGAACGTTTACAAAAAAGTTCAACCCTTATCGAGTTATAAAGTTGTATATAAACTATATTCCATGTTTGATTTATATTTCGACAGATTCAAACTTATGAGAGTTACATTTGGTAATATTTACCATGTTCATTGAGAATTCCGCTAGTTTCAAACTTTAAATAAAAACGAATATAAAAAACCGTCGATTTCAACAATCAATACTTTTAAACCTCTTTCTTGCAAAATACCGAACGTTCACAAAAAAGTTCAATGTTTATTGAGTTATAAAATTGTATATAAACCATATACGGTGGAATATTCTATGTTTGATGCATATTTCGCAAGTTTCAAACTTTAAATCTAAACGATTATGAAAAAACGTCGATCTCAAGATTCCATATTTTTGAACCTCTCTCTTGCGAAATACCGAACGCTCACAAAAAAGTTCAACGTTTATCTTATTGTATATAAACCATATACGGTGGAATTTTCTATGTTAGATGCATATTTCGCAAGTTTCAAACTTTAAATCCAAACGATTGAAGTTCAAGTTTATTCAGTTATAAAGTTGTATATAAACCATATACGGTGGAATATTCTATGTTTGATACATATTTCGCAAGTTTCAAACTTTAAATCCAAACGATTGAAGTTCAAGTTTATTCAGTTATAAAGTTGTATATAAACCATATACGGTGGAATATTCTATGTTTGATACATATTTCGCAAGTTTCAAACTTTAAATCGAAACGTCGATTCCTTGCTCCATACTTCTGAAGTTTATTTTTCAAAACTATCGTATGGTTACAAAAATTTACATGCTTAAGGGAGTTATAAAGTGATATAAAAGCTATATGGAGTGATGTATTCCAAGTTTAAAACGAATTTCGCTAACTTCAAACTTTAAATCAAAAAGATTATAAAAAAACGTCGATTTCTAGAATCAATATTTTCGAACGTCTGTCTTGCAAAATACCGAACGTTTACAAAAAAGTTCAACGTTTATCGAGTTATAAAGTTGTATATGAACCATATACGGCGGAATATTCTATGTTTGATGCATATTTCGCAAGTTTCAAACTTCAAATCGAATTGATTATGAAAAAACCTTGATCTCAAGAATCAATACTTTTGAAGTTTATTTTTTCAAAACTCACGTTTGGTTACAAAAATTTATATGTTTAAATGAGTAATATAATAGCTATATTCGGTGATATATTCGATGTTTATTAAGAATTTCGCCAGTTTAGAAAACGATTCTAAAAAACGTTTGATAAAAAATAAACTTTAAATCAAAACGATTATGAAAAAACGTCGATTTCAAGAATCAATATTTTCGAACGTCTGCCTTGCAAAATATCGAACGTTAACGAAAACGTTCAACGTTTATCGAGTTATAGAGTTGTATATAAACCATATACGGTGGAATATTCTATGTTTGATGCATATTTCGCAAGTTTCAAACTTTAAATCTAAACGATTATGAAAAAACGTCGATCTCAAGATTCCATATTTTTGAACCTCTCTCTTGCGAAATACCGAACGCTCACAAAAAAGTTCAACGTTTATCTTATTGTATATAAACCATATACGGTGGAATTTTCTATGTTAGATGCATATTTCGCAAGTTTCAAACTTTAAATCCAAACGATTGAAGTTCAAGTTTATTCAGTTATAAAGTTGTATATAAACCATATACGGTGGAATATTCTATGTTTGATACATATTTCGCAAGTTTCAAACTTTAAATCCAAACGATTGAAGTTCAAGTTTATTCAGTTATAAAGTTGTATATAAACCATATACGGTGGAATATTCTATGTTTGATACATATTTCGCAAGTTTCAAACTTTAAATCGAAACGTCGATTCCTTGCTCCATACTTCTGAAGTTTATTTTTCAAAACTATCGTATGGTTACAAAAATTTACATGCTTAAGGGAGTTATAAAGTGATATAAAAGCTATATGGAGTGATGTATTCCAAGTTTAAAACGAATTTCGCTAACTTCAAACTTTAAATCAAAAAGATTATAAAAAAACGTCGATTTCTAGAATCAATATTTTCGAACGTCTGTCTTGCAAAATACCGAACGTTTACAAAAAAGTTCAACGTTTATCGAGTTATAAAGTTGTATATGAACCATATACGGCGGAATATTCTATGTTTGATGCATATTTCGCAAGTTTCAAACTTCAAATCGAATTGATTATGAAAAAACCTTGATCTCAAGAATCAATACTTTTGAAGTTTATTTTTTCAAAACTCACGTTTGGTTACAAAAATTTATATGTTTAAATGAGTAATATAATAGCTATATTCGGTGATATATTCGATGTTTATTAAGAATTTCGCCAGTTTAGAAAACGATTCTAAAAAACGTTTGATAAAAAATAAACTTTAAATCAAAACGATTATGAAAAAACGTCGATTTCAAGAATCAATATTTTCGAACGTCTGCCTTGCAAAATATCGAACGTTAACGAAAACGTTCAACGTTTATCGAGTTATAGAGTTGTATATAAACCATATACGGTGGAATATTCTATGTTTGATGCATATTTCGCAAGTTTCAAACTTCAAATCGAAACGATTATGAAAAAACCTTGATCTCAAGAATCAATACTTTTGAAGTTTATTTTTTCAAAACTCACGTTTGGTTACAAAAATTTACATGCTTAAGGGAGTTATAAAGTGATATAAGAGCTATATGGAGTGATGTATTCCAAGTTTAAAACGAATTTCGCTAATATCAAACTTTAAATCAAAACGATTATGAAAAAACGTCGATTTCAAAAATCAATATTTTCGAACGTCTGTCTTGCAAAATACCGAACGTTTACAAAAAAGTTCAACCCTTATCGAGTTATAAAGTTGTATATAAACTATATTCCATGTTTGATTTATATTTCGACAGATTCAAACTTATGAGAGTTACATTTGGTAATATTTACCATGTTCATTGAGAATTCCGCTAGTTTCAAACTTTAAATAAAAACGAATATAAAAAACCGTCGATTTCAACAATCAATACTTTTAAACCTCTTTCTTGCAAAATACCGAACGTTCACAAAAAAGTTCAATGTTTATTGAGTTATAAAATTGTATATAAACCATATACGGTGGAATATTCTATGTTTGATGCATATTTCGCAAGTTTCAAACTTTAAATCTAAACGATTATGAAAAAACGTCGATCTCAAGATTCCATATTTTTGAACCTCTCTCTTGCGAAATACCGAACGCTCACAAAAAAGTTCAACGTTTATCTTATTGTATATAAACCATATACGGTGGAATTTTCTATGTTAGATGCATATTTCGCAAGTTTCAAACTTTAAATCCAAACGATTGAAGTTCAAGTTTATTCAGTTATAAAGTTGTATATAAACCATATACGGTGGAATATTCTATGTTTGATACATATTTCGCAAGTTTCAAACTTTAAATCCAAACGATTGAAGTTCAAGTTTATTCAGTTATAAAGTTGTATATAAACCATATACGGTGGAATATTCTATGTTTGATACATATTTCGCAAGTTTCAAACTTTAAATCGAAACGTCGATTCCTTGCTCCATACTTCTGAAGTTTATTTTTCAAAACTATCGTATGGTTACAAAAATTTACATGCTTAAGGGAGTTATAAAGTGATATAAAAGCTATATGGAGTGATGTATTCCAAGTTTAAAACGAATTTCGCTAACTTCAAACTTTAAATCAAAAAGATTATAAAAAAACGTCGATTTCTAGAATCAATATTTTCGAACGTCTGTCTTGCAAAATACCGAACGTTTACAAAAAAGTTCAACGTTTATCGAGTTATAAAGTTGTATATGAACCATATACGGCGGAATATTCTATGTTTGATGCATATTTCGCAAGTTTCAAACTTCAAATCGAATTGATTATGAAAAAACCTTGATCTCAAGAATCAATACTTTTGAAGTTTATTTTTTCAAAACTCACGTTTGGTTACAAAAATTTATATGTTTAAATGAGTAATATAATAGCTATATTCGGTGATATATTCGATGTTTATTAAGAATTTCGCCAGTTTAGAAAACGATTCTAAAAAACGTTTGATAAAAAATAAACTTTAAATCAAAACGATTATGAAAAAACGTCGATTTCAAGAATCAATATTTTCGAACGTCTGCCTTGCAAAATATCGAACGTTAACGAAAACGTTCAACGTTTATCGAGTTATAGAGTTGTATATAAACCATATACGGTGGAATATTCTATGTTTGATGCATATTTCGCAAGTTTCAAACTTTAAATCTAAACGATTATGAAAAAACGTCGATCTCAAGATTCCATATTTTTGAACCTCTCTCTTGCGAAATACCGAACGCTCACAAAAAAGTTCAACGTTTATCTTATTGTATATAAACCATATACGGTGGAATTTTCTATGTTAGATGCATATTTCGCAAGTTTCAAACTTTAAATCCAAACGATTGAAGTTCAAGTTTATTCAGTTATAAAGTTGTATATAAACCATATACGGTGGAATATTCTATGTTTGATACATATTTCGCAAGTTTCAAACTTTAAATCCAAACGATTGAAGTTCAAGTTTATTCAGTTATAAAGTTGTATATAAACCATATACGGTGGAATATTCTATGTTTGATACATATTTCGCAAGTTTCAAACTTTAAATCGAAACGTCGATTCCTTGCTCCATACTTCTGAAGTTTATTTTTCAAAACTATCGTATGGTTACAAAAATTTACATGCTTAAGGGAGTTATAAAGTGATATAAAAGCTATATGGAGTGATGTATTCCAAGTTTAAAACGAATTTCGCTAACTTCAAACTTTAAATCAAAAAGATTATAAAAAAACGTCGATTTCTAGAATCAATATTTTCGAACGTCTGTCTTGCAAAATACCGAACGTTTACAAAAAAGTTCAACGTTTATCGAGTTATAAAGTTGTATATGAACCATATACGGCGGAATATTCTATGTTTGATGCATATTTCGCAAGTTTCAAACTTCAAATCGAATTGATTATGAAAAAACCTTGATCTCAAGAATCAATACTTTTGAAGTTTATTTTTTCAAAACTCACGTTTGGTTACAAAAATTTATATGTTTAAATGAGTAATATAATAGCTATATTCGGTGATATATTCGATGTTTATTAAGAATTTCGCCAGTTTAGAAAACGATTCTAAAAAACGTTTGATAAAAAATAAACTTTAAATCAAAACGATTATGAAAAAACGTCGATTTCAAGAATCAATATTTTCGAACGTCTGCCTTGCAAAATATCGAACGTTAACGAAAACGTTCAACGTTTATCGAGTTATAGAGTTGTATATAAACCATATACGGTGGAATATTCTATGTTTGATGCATATTTCGCAAGTTTCAAACTTCAAATCGAAACGATTATGAAAAAACCTTGATCTCAAGAATCAATACTTTTGAAGTTTATTTTTTCAAAACTCACGTTTGGTTACAAAAATTTACATGCTTAAGGGAGTTATAAAGTGATATAAGAGCTATATGGAGTGATGTATTCCAAGTTTAAAACGAATTTCGCTAATATCAAACTTTAAATCAAAACGATTATGAAAAAACGTCGATTTCAAAAATCAATATTTTCGAACGTCTGTCTTGCAAAATACCGAACGTTTACAAAAAAGTTCAACCCTTATCGAGTTATAAAGTTGTATATAAACTATATTCCATGTTTGATTTATATTTCGACAGATTCAAACTTATGAGAGTTACATTTGGTAATATTTACCATGTTCATTGAGAATTCCGCTAGTTTCAAACTTTAAATAAAAACGAATATAAAAAACCGTCGATTTCAACAATCAATACTTTTAAACCTCTTTCTTGCAAAATACCGAACGTTCACAAAAAAGTTCAATGTTTATTGAGTTATAAAATTGTATATAAACCATATACGGTGGAATATTCTATGTTTGATGCATATTTCGCAAGTTTCAAACTTTAAATCTAAACGATTATGAAAAAACGTCGATCTCAAGATTCCATATTTTTGAACCTCTCTCTTGCGAAATACCGAAG